>BLFK01000291.1:1223243-1240743 GCA_014634185.1 Astreopora myriophthalma
ATTGTGGCTGCCTCGTACGCACACCTGGCGTCCCGAGGAGTTTCAACAAGTTCAGACGTCGTTGTTATTCGCAAGATAAAAAAAAACATTTATTCTAGAGCTTGAGATAACAACTTAGTGCCGCTTAACGGCGACTTGAAAACGATAGAACACATCACACATGTGAAGTGAACGACAACAACAACAACATGGCGGGAAAAACTCTCAGGAGCGGTTACCTAGCCTATTGGCGGAAACCGCAGACACTTAATATTACTGCGGTACTGCAGTAACAGGAATCGAAACTACAGGACCTTAGCGCGGGCCATGTTGCAAGAGTCAAGCAAGTCTGGAAACTTTGGGTCGAAGACCGCTGGAGTCTTTACCTGTTTTGGCTCCAACTTTATCAAGAAAACTTTAAAGAACAGGTTTCAAGAAAAAGCCAAGAGTACGAGCGCATCTGCAAACGTTTAACGGAGGCTCGAGACTCCGAAGATCTCCAAGTGCTAAGAGAAGCCGTGGTGATTGGCATAACCACAACTGGAGCTGCAAAGTGCCGCACAATACTTGAAGTTGTCAAGCCAACCATCGTGATTGTCGAGGAAGCAGCTGAAGTCCTAGAGGCTCACATCATCACTTCTCTGACTAAAGGAACGCAACATTTGATTCTCATTGGAGATCACAAACAATCAAGACCAAATCCAACCGTCTACAGCCTGGCTCGAGAATACAATCTTGAAGTCTCGCTGTTTGAGCGAATGGTGAACAGCGGTATGCATTGTCACCAGTTAAGCACCCAGCATAGGATGAGACCCGAGATTGCAACACTGATGAGGTTTTTCTATGACGATCTTCAAGACCATGACTCGGTGTCTAAATATGACAATGTCAGAGGGGTGTCCAAGAACATTTTTTTCATCAAACATCGATTCCTCGAAGACGAGAGTGAAATCAATGGGAAAATGAAGAGTCATTCGAATCAGCATGAAGCAGAATACATTGCAGCCCTCTGCGAGTACTTCCTTTTGCAAGGTTACGCACCAAATCAGATAACGGTCTTGACCCTGTACACAGGCCAAGTGTTGGCATTGAAGAAGGCGATGCCCAAAACCAAATTTGAAGGTGTCAGAGTCACTGCTGTAGACAACTTCCAAGGTGAAGAGAACGACATCATCTTGCTTTCTTTGGTCAGATCTAATCAAAAGAAGAAAATTGGCTTTCTGGCTGTAAGGAACCGTGTTTGCGTTGCTTTATCTCGAGCTCGTGAAGGCCTCTACTGTATCGGCAACTTCGACATGCTGGCTGAGAAAAGTGAATTGTGGCGAAAAATAGTCCGAGACGTGGATAAACGGGGTGCTCTAGGAGAATCATTAGAGCTTGTCTGCAGTAACCACCCAGAAAGAGTAATCCACGCGAAGAGCCCAGACGACTTCAAGAGAGCACCAGAAGGAGGTTGCACTTTGCCTTGCCAGTTTCGCCTTCCTTGTGGCCACGTATGCGAAAGAGCATGTCACCCTGATGACGCGGACCACGAATTGTACAAATGTCAAAAAGACTGTTCCACAGAGCTGTGTTCCGAACATCAAAGCAAGTGTGAAAGAAAGTGTCATTATCGAGAGGATTGCGCTGGGTGCCCTGTACAAGTAGAAAAAGTGATCCCGACTTGTGGCCATTGGCAGCGTGTACCATGCGGAACACCAGCCGACACGTACAAGTGCCAGGAAAAGTGTCTAGAAATTTTGCCATGTGGACACTTTTGTCCTGGAAGGTGCTGGGAAGAATGTGCCTCTTTCGATTGTCAAATTATGGTCAAGGAGGAGTTTGATTGTGGTCACGAAGTTGAAAAGCCCTGCTTTGAGCTGTCAGATGGCGGCTGTCGTTGCGAAGAACGCTGTCGCGCGATTCTCGAATGCGAACATCCTTGTGTTGGAAATTGCAGTGATTACAAGCAAGGAAGAATGCACGTCCCGTGCCAAGCCGACTGCGATAGACGACGAGTCTGCCTTCACGTCTGCAAGGAGCCATGCACAAAGAATTGTCCACCGTGTCCAGAGAAATGTGAGAACCGATGCATCCATAGCAGGTACCCAGAAACTTGTATGGAGCTATGCACACCTTGCAGGGTGAGTCTGGCAGAAAAATGCGTGTTTAAATCGCAGTTTACTTCTTTGAATTGTGTTTAAAGTTATGATGTGGACAGTGGACGTTTATCTATATACGCTGTAACTAAAGTACATTGTTTTTGTGTGAAATTGGGTGCCAGTCGTCCTTCTAGTTTAATTTGTACGGAAAGCATGCATATATAAATATACCGGCAATTTTTGGTTATTTTAAAACAAAACAGAGATTTAGGAAACGAGACATATCTGTCGACAAAAGAAATCAGCTTTACCAAAAACTCGGGTCAGAGTGGGAGAGGTATTCTTTTCGAATGGTATGTTTTAGTTTGACTGTGTTGTTGAAGGATGAAGTAATTATCCATATACCAGTGCTGTATTTTAGAGATATTCCAAAGAAGCGAGAAACTAAATGTTACGCAATCTGTGTCGACACTGTATAGTGTTGTACTTTGTTCTTGTTTCAGTTTGTTCATTGTTACCCTAAGCTTACCTTTTCGTGGTACTGCAGTTATGAATTTGTCGTGCAATCTCTCATAGGAACCGTGCCTGTGGAGGTGCCAACACAAGAAGTGTACGAAGCTTTGCTGGGAAAAATGCAACCGCGAGAGATGTAATGAGCCATGCTCAATGAAACTGCCAACAGCGTCTTGCCGCTACGGACACCCGTGCATAGGCCTCTGTGGGGAACCATGTCCCAAGTTGTGCAGAGTGTGTCACAAGGACAAAATCACTGAGGTCTTCTTTGGTACTGAAGAGGAAGAAGGTGCCAGATTTATTGAGCTTCAGGATTGTGGTCATACATTTGAGGTAACAGCTATGGATTACTGGATGGACAGACACTGTGATAACGAAAACATCAAATTGAAGGAATGCCCCAGGTGCAAGACGCCAATCAGAATAAGCCACCGGTACGCCAACATCGTGAAAGAAAAGTTAGCTGAAGTCGAAGAGGTAAAGAACCGATTAATCGAAGAAGAGGAATGTTTTCAGCAGTTGCTGTGTAAGCTGGAGACGGCAGCCTCACGTCTCAGACGCATCTGTCCAGATATTCAGAGAAGAAGGATTTTATGTCACTTGTCTGAAAGCGAGAAAGGGAAAGCCAGCCATACCAAGCTTGTGTCAACCTATGAGACGTTACGACAGTGGTTGGATCAGAGAAGAACTATGGCTGAACTTAACACACTTAAGAATCAAATGCGCCTACTGAAGCAAATATACAAGGTGCGAGACAAAGTCAAGACAGATCTACTGCAAAATACGTCTCATCAAAGTCTTGAGGCGCCCAGTCCAGTTCAGTCACCCTTTGAACAGAGCTATCTCAATGCCGCAAAGGAAGTCGACCCAAAGTTGAATCTTCTGGAGAACGATCTGATGAAATTTCAAGTCTCTTCTCAAAGGCTGACTGACATCAGAGATGAGATCATCTGTGTTGGCCTTCTTCTAAAAATTCGAGTGGTTCAATGCGAACTCAAAAAGCGTTCTGTTACCCTCGACCTCGTGAACGAGGAGTGGTTAGAAAAACAGGCAAAGCAACTGAATGCAGGGAAACGACTCAGCCGGGAAGCCGCAGATGAATTCGAGACAAGTATCAACCGGATCTGAAAAGAGTGTGGTTTGGAAGGTTTGGAACCAGAGGAACGAGTAATGATTGTCAAGGCGATTAATTTTTCTCAAGGTCACTGGTACAAGTGTCCGAATGGTCTCATTTACGCCATTGGCGATTGTGGTGGGCCAATGCAGGAAAGAAAATGTCCAGACTGCGATGCCACAATCGGTGGGACCGATCACACATTGATACAAGGAAATCAGGTAACAGTTATTAATTTTTTCGCCTTATCAAGGATCCCATTATTGGTAACAAACGTTATTGTGTCCTTTGATTCTGGATAAAAGGATAATGATAAAGAGTTGTAACTGTGCGAAACAGTCAACACACACGTACCGCTTCGGCCTTAAATTAAGCGGCACAACTAAAAGAAAAGTGTTTTGAACTAGCAAAACTGGAATTTGTCAGACTTGCATATCTTAACAAAAGCAGACAAAATGATTTGGTCCGTGTATATTAATTATATCATCTGCTTTATGCAGTGCAACTATGATAGATGGCTGTATTTCCCTCTGAGTATTCCATACAAACGATCCGGAAGACACGTTCAAAGTCAACGATGACTTATCAATGAGATCATGAGGAACATATTCCTCACGTGACGGAAAAGAAACACTTTGGACCATGAGCATGACTCCATTTTTCTTTATGATTTTTCGGATAGGTTGCAACGGAGATGGATGGAGCACGACATCCAGCTTGGTCTGACTACACGAACATGAGGAACTACGACCCGGCCGAACTGAAACGATTGCAGTACGAATGAAACGCTGCCATCAACCAACACTCCAGTCCGTTAAACCTGCTATACAGTGACAAGTACACATCAAATTTCCAGTTCGTCGCGCTCGTTGTACTGGACTGTGTTTCTTTTTGTTTTGCTTTATCCCCCGTTAGGTTTCACATTGTCTAACATCAGAAGATTGTGGTACTGAAAAGGGGGGCTCCTCGAGGATAAAAAGGTTAGCGAAAATAGGTAGGAAGTAATCCCGGCAGAATATAGTTTTTAAATACCATCAAAATCGACAATAACTGTGTGAGATATACGAGTACTAAACGCCCGAGGTACAGTAAGAAGAGGATTTTATCTTCTCAGGGAAAACTATAAGTTTAGAGTCGTTCTTGTGACAGTCGGCGGCACGAAGCTGTACGAATGAGAGATGGTGCAGGCAGGAAGGTTCTTAAAAGAAAAATAACATTTACCAGAAATTGTTTCAAAGAATATGAACGAGTTACATGGAGTTCATGCATGAGCCCGTGACTAGAAACACGGGCATGTCATATAGTAAAGTTGAGAATGATCTTCACATCGGTGCACAGATAAGCTTCTGTACCCATCACAAGTTTGCTCTCCTCCAGGCGTGACATGATCAGATGCATTAATATTCTGTAAGTTTTTGTTTCCTTGTTGAAATCCTTGACCAAACTCAAGCAGTCATGTCAATGCATGTCATGCCTGTTCTTCAGTCATCTTTGAGATGAGATTTTGTAATTTTGGCTTCGTGCATTGCTCAAAACTCAGGTGGCAGGAAGTCACCAGGGATTTAATTTATCACCCTTTATTTCGGAGTTGAGAAATAGATGTCCAGTCATAGTCTAATGTGATTTCTTCGGTGGAAGATAACAAATTGCTTGTAAGAATTTTATGGAGGTATATCTATGACAAAATTCAATGATCAGTGTTTGAAATAAAATCGTCCAAATCATTAATGCATCAATCCAAAGCTGAATGGCAACAAGCCGATTCTGAAAATGGCCATCACGGAAAGAGGCATGACGCAAATAGCCATAACGCAAAAGGGCATAACGCAAAGAGGCATAACGCAAAAAGGCATAACGCAAAGAGGCATAACGCGAAAAGGCACAACGAAAAGAGGCATAACGCAAAAAGGCATGACGCAAATAGGTATAACGCGAATAGGTATCATGCTAATAGACACCACGCAGATAATCACAACGCGAAATAATCAGCGGTAGGCGGACCTGGGCATGCGCCAAAGTAGAACCAACAACCTTCATTAAAAGAACGTATTATGTTTGAGAGATGGTGTTCGAGCAGGCGATACCTTCTTCTTCCACTCAGAATGTCTTCCAAGAAGAATTCTTGTTGTTTCGACCTTGGCGCATGCCCAGGTCCTCCTACCGCTGATTATTTCGCGTTGTGATTATCCGCGTAATGTCTATTAGCATGATGCCTTTTCGCGTTATACCTATTTGCGTTATGCCTTTTTGGCGGGTTCATACCCTCTTACACAAACTGTTTTCCAATAATTTTTCAGGACTTTAATTTGAGCACTTTTTAGACCTGCATTTCATCTAGTCTCTTGAGTAAGCCACAATAAAATGTCCAAATGGTTGCTTAGAGTGTTGGGCTACAGGTTTCCAGAACTTTCCAGGACCAGTTGTCATTTTCGAAAAAGCTATGACGAAATTCCAGTATTCTCCAGGATTTCCAGGACTTTTATGCCTGTTTATAATGTTAACAGCCCGCGGTGCAACAGACGCTATATATCACTAAGTGATTCGCACGGTGTGCCTCTCTCTTCCGCTCTTTCTCTCAGATTAACTGACTGACTGATTGATTGACTGCTAAATATACTAAGAGAAGATTAGTTTAGGTAATAGCATGACCTGTATTGGTATTTGGCAATAATACCACGAGTGATATTTCAAAATTGTCCAAAGTATTTGGAGAATTTCGAAATATCACGAGGGGTATTATCGCCAAATACCACGTACAAGTCATGATATTATTTGTTTATAATGGAAGCCCAGAAATTTTGCTGTTATACCACTGCTGTTATACCATTTTTGCTGTTATACCACTATTACGCGGAAATGGCGATACTACCAACTAATCAAATCTCCGAAATTTCTCGGCTTATATTATAACGCAAAATATAACATGGTATTGCCCACAAGACTGCATCATGATTAAGAACACGAACCATTAATTCTACGCAATTCTTCTAAGAAATAGTCCTCTTGAGCAAAATCACAGTACCATTATTTTCCCTCCGACTCTGCGACTGCAGTCAGGGAATTGATAGAAAGCATGGCTGAAGAACAGATGCAACTTAAGAACCCTGAACATTGGTCCACTTCATGCTAATCTCATAGTAGAGAGCTTTTGAAGAACGAGGGATGCAACTCGATGGCCCTGGCTGGACGTGGGACTTAAAAGGTAATTAATACACGATCAACTTCACTTGCTTTTTGTTTGCTTTATTGAAACGGGAATTTCAGGCATAAGCTACGATTTCGAACAATTTCAATGCAGTAACAAAGTGATCAAAATGTGTCCCCATACATGACGTACTAACCCTGTTTCCCGACCCTCGTTGGGCGTTCGGCGTCCTGCAAAATGCCCGGTCCGTGAACTTAACATGGGGACCGTGAATAGAAGGTTACCTTCCTTAACCTGAATGTCAACGCATTGCAGCCTCACTTAAGAGACAATAGCCGGGATAAATAAAAGTACCGTATAAGTATGCCTCGTTTCTCACAGTCGAACCGGGTCAAGCGTACCCCCCAAGATGGGCTTTTACCTGGGGTGGAAGAGCAGAGAAGGCGTCATCATAATGGAATGACTCCAAAGCAAAATTATTCTTAACTATTACAATCCAGTGAAAATGTCTGCAACTAATTTTTTGCCAAGAATGCTATTAACGTACTCGTTGTGGAACTGTGGTAATGTGGTAATGTGGAAATATGCAAATGTGTCGTGAGTGTCATTAATTTACCTGTTGTGCAAGTGTGCAAATATGTCTTGAGTTACTGGCTGTCAAAAGCTGGAAATGTGGAAATGTGTCCTGAATACGTCACTTCCCAATTGTGTAATCTGAAAAGTTGCGAATGTTTCTACCAGCACCTTACCCCAACCGAGCGGACACACAGAAGCTTCCCTTCCATGTTCTCAAGAACACTAGAAGGTTGGATTCTGGAGGGGTATAGTTGTCAGGTTTTGTAAGATATGTCTTCGCTCACCCCCGTCAAGGATTACCCCTGTTCTAGTTAAAAGGGCTTAAAGTACACTGAATGCAAATGGCTTCTCCTGTCATATCAGTATGCTTTATTGTCATAGAAAGAATAGCAATGGCAATTGCTTCATAAAACAATTATAACTCAAACATGAATATGCTATAAATGCACAAGAACATTAATCAAACGCTAGCATCTTCCAACCGTAACCTTCATCTTAGCGTGCGTAGCGGGCGCTCGAGTGAGGAGAGCTTGAAGTTGTTTGGCTCCTACGAGAGAGAAAACACACGCGCGCGAAAGCGGAGAGCTTTCGACAAAAAAGCGAAAAGGGAAGCTTTCGCGCGCGCGTGTTTTCTCCCGCGTGAGTGCCCAACATCTTCACGCTCTCCTCACTCGAGCGCCTGCAACGCAGGCTATCTCAGCGTATAAGACTTGGGCTTTTTTCATGATCAATTTCCTTGATACCCGCAAACCTTTCTCGTCGATTTGTAATCCAGTCTAGAACCACATAATCTACAGCCTGGAATTGAGGTTTTCTTCCTCCACTTTCTACATGTTTGCGTTTCTTTCCTAACGAAGATGCATTAAGGGCTAAGAGGGATGATCGTTTTTTGCGCGCCATTCTTGTATGCGACGTTCATCATCATCGAATTTTCTTGCCACCGCACGATTACCACTCACCTCTTCCTCGGCGATAACTCTTAGTTTGAACGTAAGGGGTAAACGAGCGAACTGATTTTCCCTTGTGCCAGGAAACATTCTCGGCATCGCACATTGCAGAGGCCATGACATTCTTTAGCTGTTTGAGGAGGGAGTAAGGAAACCTGATACCAGATTAACAAACAAGGATCGCATTACAACGGGAACGAAATTTGATCAATTTCGTTCCCAGAGCCCACGTATCTTTTGGTCAGCGCCAGGACACCGAGCTCTGGTAAGTACGTCATGTATGGGGGCACATTATGTACCGATAGTCGTCCATCACTCTCTATACCATGCCCTTATCAATTCTCCCCAGCATTGATCAACAGTCCTTAGTACTGATCAACCGTCCCTAGCAATGATCAATTGTCCCTCGCAATGATCTATTGTCCCTAGTAGTGATCGACTGTCCCTAGCAATAATCGACTGTCCCTTTCAATGATCGACTGTCCCTGGCAATGATCCACTGTCCCTCGCAATGATCTATTGTCCCTAGTAGTGATCGACTGTCCCTAGCAATGATCAATCGTCCCTAGCAATGATCGACTGTCCCTGGCAATGATCGACTGTCCCTAGCAATGATCGACTGTCCCTAGCAATGATCAACTGTCCCTGGCAATGATCGCCCGCTCTCGATTGCTCTAAATGTGATATCCTAGTGATTTTCCCCAATTCATGTGTTGCGAAAAATATTTCATGGATAATAAACATAATAAACATTTGACTTTAAAAATATACTCAGTAATTTTTCCTTGGACATATCTGTTCCTCGAAGCTTACAGTTTCCCTCAAGCTGCGTTCTCCGAAAAACTGTTCGCTTCTCGAAACAGATAATGTCCCCGGACAAATATCCAAGCATATTTTCGTTTGAAATGGACGCTATTGTTTACTATATAACAATCCACTTAAAGCTCAATATCCAATTTCAAAAAATTTACATGGGACAAATACCAACTGTTCTAATTCTGAGTTAAACTATCGTTCTTGTTAAAATTCTAGTTAATATAATATTTCCAATTCTAGAGTCCATTGATGGTTTGTCGCAGGTCAAATGCATATTACTCTGACTCACACATTAACTAAGGAACCCTTATGATCATAACCACTACTGTGTTGTCTGTAATTTCCATGTACTTAATATATACTGCTAACATACTCAATTCAAGCGAGATTTGAAGTGAACTTCCTTGCGCTGAGTCAATCCATGTTATTTTTATGCTTACTTTTAATTATTTTCAAAGTAAATCATTTATTTCATTCTCATCCAGATAACTCAAACTAATGCAGATACTCTCTGCACACAAAAACGTTCGAATTTTCGTAGGTAAAAAAGTAGCATCTGTATTCAATTCTTTAGGGCGCATTTAGTCCGCAGTCTGTGTTTTTATAACCAGAGTCCATGTTTTATACCCAGTCTGTAATACTTAGTCCGCGTTTTAAACACAAACGGTAGTCCGCAGTCTGAGTTTTACACTGACCTGGGGAATGTCTGTCAATTGTTGTAACAGAGTGGTAAATGACTAGATATTTATAGGGACAGATAATCAGGGATACTAGGGACAGCTGATCAGTGTTAGGGATAGTTGATCAGTGCTATAGGGACAGAGATCTGTGCTAGGGACAAATGATCAGAGCTAGGGACAGTTGATCAGTGCTAGGGACAGTCGATCAGTGCTAGGGACAGTCAATCACTGCTAGGGACAGTCGATCCTTGCTAGGGACAGTCGATCACTACTAGGGACAAAAGATCATTGCTAGGGATAATTGATCATTGCTAGGGATGATTGATCATTGCTAGGGACGGTTGCTCAGTACTAAGGACTGTGGGTCAATGTTGGGGAGAATGGAGGACTATCGGTACATAATGTGTCCCCATACATAACGTACCTACCCGAGCTCTGGAACAATTTACAGACGTATTCTGCAACTGGAATCGATAAGTTTGTTTGCAAGGCGCACGTTCGCAATTTTCTCAGTCATATAATAAATGAGTAATCGTATGAAAGCTCGAGCAATTAAGGATTTACACTACTGGTCATATTTGAAAATTCTTTCAGATTGCACTCACCTAAAGGCTCGTTCAATTTTGAGAATTTTCAAATATAATCGTACTGTAAGTCCTTAATTGCACTCGCATCCATACAATTACCTTTTCTAATTTCTTTGTAACTGACTTCAGCAGAGTTTGGGCTTCGCTGGTGGCAAAGCATTTTCCTCTGGACTGTGTATTTACATATTCGAATTAAGCGGGCCTTCATCAGGTGTGTACTTGCCTCTAAGCCAAAAAGCGCACACTTGAAAGTAGTGCTCACTGAGCTCTTTTTATTTTAATTTTGGCCTGGAAGCGGGGAGGTAGGGAGAAATGAACGCGACCAAACGATTAGCCATTTTTTAAAGCAAGGCCGATGCATTTCACAAATTTCATTATGGCACCACTATGAGATCTAAATTTGCTGTTAATCCTATACCGAATGGAGGTCGTAACTTAGCTTACCATCAAGTGCAGTGTAGTGTTCTTCAACAGGTTTATTCCTTTTTTTTCCTAGAGCTATACGGTTTTGGAACTTGTTGCTATCCGAGTCTGTGCAAGAGAAACGAACACGGGCTTTTAAAGTTACTTCCGCTAAAGCCACTCCAGGTATCCCTGTGCCACTACATCTTAAGAGATTGTCGATTTTATTTTAATTTATTTATTCTTTGTCCGTTTGCAGTAGTTATTGTAGCTTTATTTTCTCCTGATAATAGCTGAATGTGCTATTTCAGAGCGTAACAAACTGAGAGGTAAGAATTAAACTGAGGATTTCGTAGCTCGCAATCAGCAGGTCATAGTCACGTATCATGCCACCATTTCCATTCCTGTAAAACGTTCACTCCTACGGTTTGCTCGTTTGGTTTTTGTCTTTTGTTTGTTTTTTTTTTTTTCCTTCTTCTTGTTCTTCTTGCTCTTCCTCTGGTTTAAATTATGACCAGAACACCCTTGGAATCAGCCTTCGCTCCAACGTCGCGTAATCTGACAGAACCTGCCGAACTTAACGTTGTTTGCCGCTCTAAACCTAACCTGCCAAACCAAATTGATTCAAACGTCGCTCTTTTGCCGTGCTTAACTCATCAGTTTGGTTCGACAAATGACTGGAGCGGCGTTTGGATCGGGCCTAAGCTATACGACGTATCTTCATTATTCTATGAGAATATAAACATCTTTCGAAATTTTGAAACTGCTGTACAGTGACTTGTCCACTGGATAAAGTTATCCAACATTCGCACACGGGCTTGTTTTCCTGAACTGGGGCTGGCCATCAAGCCCAGCTGTCAGTGGTGCAACATACTGTACGTGAACAGTGATATACTGAAATTATGCTAAAACACATTAGAGTGGTTTTCAATTAAGTGTCTTAGAACTAAAACCAAGGTAATTACAGAGCCAATCACTTTCTGGAGGAAATGCAACCTCGACCCCAAGCCAGCCACAAATTTAAGTAGTTCACCAATTGATTTTAAAAGCCAATCAGAACGCAAAGCAAGTAAACGCAGCCGGCGCCAAGCGCGGGAAAACGAGAGTGACGAAGTCGCAATTGATCTCTGTATTGCATCTGATTGGTTCTTTCCTGAATAAACAATTGCCGACAGAATTCCCATTGACTCTGTCAGTTAAAAGCTCCGCCTCCAAGGTCAGAGGAGAATGCACAAACTTTTAGCTGAAACTTGTGTGCAACGGCGCTGCGAAACAAGTTTCAACAGGCGTTGCACCGTGTAACATGGTCGGTTTCGTGAAACTTTGTGGCTTCCGTTGCAAGTTTCACGAAAAGTAAAACCGCTTTCTACTTCTGCAACGGTGGCAACGATCGCAGTGGTGATAAAAACGAGAGTTTCACCGTGATACATCACTTCGTGAAACTTTGTGGCTTCCGTTGCAAGTTTCACGAAAAGTAAAACCGCTTTCTACTTCTGCAACGGTGGCAACGATCGCAGTGGTGATAAAAACGAGAGTTTCACCGTGATACATCACTTCGTGAAACTTGTTTCGCAGCGCCGTTGCACATAAGTTCCAGCTAAAAGTTTAAACGTGTAACAGCGGCTTCAGTGCACAACAATGGGTGTACATGTAGTTTTGTGAAAACTAAATTCGTCAATGTTCTATTTCTTGCACACCGTCCAAATTTTTTAGACTTGGGATTCCTTTTAAGGAAACAGGAACCTTAAGGATTTCAGCGCATGACCTCCGTGGTACCAGTGCGATGCTTATGCAGAAGGTCATGGATTCACATCCTGTAGAGGCCATGAATTTTTCATGCTTCTTTTTTCCGCGGTCAGTGGTATTTTTAAAGGCCGAAGAGGATTTGGAAAACAAAACAAATATGGCGGTGACGGGAAAAAGCGTTTTCCGTTGCTCGCGATGGTTCGACAAATGTTGTGTAAATTCGCTTCCATTATGTAAATCAAACCATAAGAAATCATGCGTACGAAATGCTGCGCATCCGGAATGCTTCAAACATTTGAGACTGACGGCCCAGTATTGCCTGTTTTTCCCAGTCGTCAGATTTTAGAGAAATTTGGAATAAGAATACTTCAGACGACAAATGAGTGGTCTATCAAAAAAACTCCAAAATTCAACTGAAAAAATGGAGAAAACCACAAAACGTCAGTCAGCAAATTATGAAAAGTTCGTGTCTTAAAATTGTTTTTCTAGTAAGAAAATGCTGCAAAAAAATCCTAACGAGTGAATTTATTAAAAAACCATCCTTAAGCCCTTGTTTTAACCTAGTTGCGTTGCTATGGCAACGGCCCACAGAGCTCCCAAACTGTAAAAAATATAAACCTTTCTGTTAGCGCTTGTTTGTGACCACCTTTGAGCTTTCAGGCAAAAACAACCTAAATATAACAGTAGAGGAAGTGCAAGTACTTAACAACTGTGTTCAGCCGCCTTGATGGCAAGTGCCAAGGTAAATACATGTATGATGATCGTTTCGTTGTCACTTTACCTTCTGGAACAGTTGAGAGATCACTTCAATTTTTGACCATAGCGAAGACATCGTCGGCTCAGTAATGTACTCATTGTCGACAAAACTTATCGATACATCAAATGTAGGCTTCGAAGAAATCAAAATATGAAAACATAACTATGATGTAAACGAGAAAAATTATGGGTGTGAGGTTTGTGCAAAAAGTGCGGAAAAAGCCAGCTTCTGTTCGATCAAAAATGCATGAAACACTTTTGAATTACTTTGGAAGATAAACTGGTAGACGAGAAGTAAATTTGAAGAAATATCAACATGCAATGGACTCCTAAGTGTCTACAGGAATGTTAATCATAAAGGATGCTGTGTTGTGTTCAAACTATGTAACCACATGGAAACAAATCCCGGACTCCAATATATCATGTTGATCCAACTCTAACAATAAAGGCACCATATAGTCAAGAGGATATAATATTTGCTGCAAATGCAGGACAACAATGTGTTGCTATGAGCTTCTGTACTTTGGTCTACAGCTTATCAAAGGAATAAACAGTTCTAATGATCTAGTGCAAATCATGAATGTGGGAAATGAATTATGAACTCAAAGGAGTGCACTTTCCGAAATATGACATAAATGAATTTGTAATCAATGGCAGTGAAGTTGCTGTAGCAAATTGTTCTTGTAAACAATGTGGTGCTCTGGGGCTGTATGCAATATGTTGCTCCCTTATGAAACCTACGAGCCACTGGAACGCCAAAACTTTAGCTTCAATTGTTAGTTATGGAAATAAGTTTTATCGTGACATGGGCACCCACATGGAAGCCCAAGTGAAGGCCGCTACGGCCTCTTGTTTGTAATTAGAATTATTAGCATTTGTAAATTCGGAATTGTGACGTGGGTCCGAATGGCTCGGGAAACGGTACAAAACAAAAACTAAAAAAAACTGAATACACAAACCCCTTCCCACAAACACACGACTCACCACCATAAAATTCAATTATAATAATAATTATAATTAAAAATAATAATAATAATAATTATAATTAAAAAATAATAATGATAATTAAACTACAAGGATAGCAGTGACTGCAAATAAAACTAATGAAAACCTCATATAAAGAAACTAATCTTACTTAAACTTACTTAATGCTATAGACCATAAACGACAAATAAATTTTAACCTAATGCACTAATGCATGCTAAATTAACTTAGGACTCCTACGCTAAATATTTACAAATATTTACAGTTCAATTCCTTCATATCCTTAGAGTTATATCGTTTTTGATTATGTGCAGGAGTGCGTTTTTTTTTTTTTTACTTTCTCCCCATCTTTGCTCGCGCGACGCCTGTGGTAAGAAAATGCAAGCCAAATTAACAATTTAATCAAACTATGTATGACGGTGTCAAAAAACCATAATTCCTAAGCGACAACAACAACAAAATACATCAGTACTCAATAGGGGTTATTAAGAGTCTTTTGCTAAAATTCTTCGCTTCTCTCCAGAAATTCACGGTAATGAGTTGTACCCGCTTTGTGAAATTCTCTGTTATTTTCAGTATTGTGAGAGCCTTTCTCATGATAAAATTTTCCAGGAACGCCCGGCTGTGCTATCCGGGTTAACAAAAATATCTTTTGAGAGTTCAATTTAGGAGCCTCAGACAGCCAAAAGGGCATTACAAGAGGCGTATATTGAAGTCTTAAAGACAAGCTGCTTCTCGAAACAACTTTTTAAATGAAAGACAATTTTAGTTTTGGACGTGCTCTAAAACAAGGAAACGGCTGCCATGTTGGTGTATCAAATTAACCCTCTGGGAATTGAACTCGATTTTTATGAAAACAATTTCTTTTGTTTCAATAAACCAATATGGCCGCTGATCCCGTGGGTGAAAATGCTCTACTGAAGGAGTAAGGCACTTTATATAGGCATACACTGAAGTTAAATTTGGTTTTATATTCCACACTTTCCTGAAATACATTATCGACATTGCGAACTACACATAAATAACTGTTATATAAGAAGAAAAGTTAACAAATAAAACTCTAACGCTCCGCAGGAGTTCTAAACATACATTCACCGTACGCCATTTTTCCACCATCTGAAACTCAGGCTATCATTTGTAGGTGGTTTGCACGTTACGTCATCGCCGCCATATTGGTTGACGAAGACAATCGATCTCTCATTAGCTCCTCTTGGTCGTCAACAAGCATTTGTAAATTTCGCAAAAAGTGTTATATGTCTCTAGAGTTTCGTTGCAAACCACCTATTAAACTTAAGGTTTATAATCTACACTTTTCTGAAAAACTTTTCCGCCGTTGCGAAATCCAAATAAATCATTATCATCATAGGGCCCAATTTTTTGTAGGCGTTCTCGACAGTGAAACTCATTGGATCATTTGCCATAACCTTATGGATTACCAGCATCATGACAACACGAAAATTCTGCAATAGACAAGCAAAAAAGGTGAAAGAGGGTATAGTCATCACAAGACAACTGCTGGCAGTCCCCTGCGCTCTAATTTTTCCTTTGCAGCGCTTTTTTTCTCGATTGTTCTACACAACGTGTGTTTTTATGTTGGTGCAATTCACGCCTTTCTTGTGCATGTCATTTTTTCGTCGCGTTCAGTTTTTTTACAAGCGTAGAATAGAACCAGAATCAATCTGGCACTAATATGGGAACTTTTAGTTATCATTTCATCACACGTTCGTGTCAGGGTAGCTGTTTTTAGATCTCCTGGTGATTCGATCATACTACCCCTGCAGCGAAAAGGATTGTAGAGCAGACTTCTTTGTTTGTTGTTGTCCGCTGTAAGGCTCCAAACAGCAATCGAACAGAGGACGCTCTTCTTTACAGTGTGGTATACAATTGCAAGACTGCACCATATTAATGCGCCTCTTCAATGCCCGCCCCATTTTCACCCATCCTGGGAACTACACCTTTTTCCTTCGCAGTCGTCGTTTCCCATACACTCTCTACAGCTGTTGCTGACAATAGAAACATCCTCTCCACCACGTACAATGCGCCTTGTGAAGTGTACTTGGCGGTGTTCGCATAACTTCCAAACTCCTACATTAAAGCCAGGAAAGTTCTCAAGCTCTCTGGCTTCCTCGAGTGGAAGAGATGCTTCCCCTCGCAGCAAAGCAACTATCCTTTCCAGCCAATCGACTTGTAGAGCATCACTGTTTCCTTGAAGAAACAAATTAAAGCTATCACAAGCCTGTTTGAAGCGTGTTTCGCCAATGCTAGAGAGCCGTGCTTGATTCTTGAGGGCGTCAAACTTGGCTTCCAAAATCAAACCGAAGAGGAAAAACAGTCTTGTGTGTTGTTGTACTTGATAAAGAGTCTTCAAATCCAGCTGAGGCTTCATGAGATACTGCAAGATGTTCTCCAAGGCTTGACTGATAGTTCCTGAATGCTGGCCTATCTCAAGAAGTTCTTCTGAATTCTTTTGATGCAGAGTTATTCTTTGCAAGCCGAGTTGTGTTTTTTGAATCTGATGCAAGATAAGCAGATGATTTTTAATCGTAAATACAAAAGGAATGTTACGCGTCTGGACCTTAGTGAATTTGCACGAAATGAGACGCTGGTGTTTCTGTATTGCGGCGAGGACGTCTCTTGGAAACCTCAACGTCCCCACGTTGAAGCGTGAGAGTCTCACATCTCTGATTAAGCCATTACAAAAATCGGTTACTTCCTTTGCAAGGTCCTCTGATTTCTGGCCGACCTTTTCAACGACCCTAACGGTGCGTTTGATGAGATTTCCATACCGCAAGCTGAAGGTAATCGCTACAGAGCATCTAGGACAACGAATAAGCTGAACTTCTCCTCTAAATTCGCGCATCACCCATGCATCCATTTCTTCAACCGCCAAGATGTGGCCGCAGTCAAAAAGTTGCAGGTATCTCTTAGTTTCGTTTGCCTTAGGTCGTCTTCCACCCAGCATGAATGATAACTTCTTGGCATGACAAACTGCGCACAAAGTTGGGCAGTTTTCCCCACATAAGCCAATACAAGGGTGTTTGCAAGCGAGCTTCTTCGTGCAGGGAGCATCACATCGAGGGCGATCACATTCCTCTCCACAGGGATTGTTGCACTGATAATGAGGACAACTCCAGATGCAGGGTTCTTTGCATGGCTCACATGGCTGTGAACAGC
>BLFK01000291.1:1246175-1263868 GCA_014634185.1 Astreopora myriophthalma
CCCCCCCCCCCCCCCAGGCTGCGGAGATCCACTTTTTTTTGTTGACCAACAATTTGATAACGTATATGTATATAGTATAGTTCTGTTCTGATTCACTGTTTGTTTAGTAAAATAGTCTCCGCGCAACTTCTGGCAGTCCTCTGCGCTCTAATTCTCCCTTTGCAGCGCTTTTTTTCTCGATTGTTCTACGCAACGTGTGTTTTCATGTTGGTGCAATTCACGCCTTTTTTGGTTCATGTTATTTTTTTTCACAGGCGTAGAATAGAACCAGAATCGATCTGGCACTAATATGGGAACTTTTAGTTATCATTTCATCACATGTTCATGTCATGGTAGCGGTTTTTAGATGTCCTGGTGATTCGATCATACTGCCCCTGCAGCGAAAGGGATTGTAGAGCGGACTTCTTTGTTTGTTGTTGCACCCTGTAAGGCTCCAAACAGCAATCGAACAGAGGACGTTCTTCTATAAAGTGTGGTATACAATTGCAAGACTACACCATATTCATGTGCCTCTTCAATGCCCGCACCATTTCCACCCATCCTGGGAACTACACCTTTTTCCTTCGCAGTCGTCGTTTCCCATGCACTCTCTACAGCTGTTGCTGACAATAGAAACATCCTTTCCACCACGCACAATGCGCCTTGTGAAGTGTACTTGGTGGTGTTCGCATAACTTCCAAACTCCTACATTATAGCCAGGAAAGTTCTCAAGCTCTTTGGCTTCCTCGAGTGGGAGAGATGCCAGGCAAACTTCTTCTCGCAGCAAAGCAACTATCCTTTCCAGCCAATCGACTGGTAGAGCATCACTGTTTCCTTGAAGAAACAAATTAAAGCTATCACAAGCCTGTTTGAAGCGTGTTTCGCCAATGCTAGAGAGCCGTGCTTGATTCTTCAGGGCGTCACACTTGGCTTCCAAAATCGAGCCGAAGAGGAAAAAAAGTCTTGTGTGTTGTTGCGCTTGATAAAGAGTTTTCAAATCCAACTGAGGCTTCATGAGATACTGTAAGATGTTCTCCAAGGCTTCACTGATAGTTCCTGAATGCTGGCCTATCTCAAGAAGTTCTGCTGAATTCTTTTGATGCTGATTTATTCTTTGCAAACCGAGTTGTGTTTTTTGAATTTGATGCATTATGAGCAGATGATTTTTAATCGTAAATACAAAAGGAATGTTACGCGTCTGGACCGTAGTGAATTTACGCGAAATGAGAGATGGTTGTTTCTGTATTGCCACGAGGACGTCTCTTGGAAACCTCAACGTCCCCACGTTGAAGCGTGGGAGTCTCACATCTCTGATTAAGCCATTACAAAACTCCGTTACTTCCTTTGCAAGGTCCTCTGATTTCTGGCCGACCTTTTCAACGATCTTAACGGTGCGTTTGATAAGATTTCCATACCGGAAGCTGAAGGTAATCGCTACAGAGCACCTAGGACAACGAATAAGCTGAACTTCTCCTCTAAATTCGCGCATCACCCATGCATCCATTTCTTCAACCGCCAAGATATGGCCGCAGTCAAAAAGTTGCAGGTATCTCTTAGTTTCGTTTGCCTTAGGTCGTCTTCCACCCAGCATGAATGATAACTTCTTGGCATGACAAACTGCGCACAAAGTTGGGCAGTTTTCCCCACATAAGCCAATACAAGGGTGTTTGCAAGCGAGCTTCTTCGTGCAGGGAGCATCACATCGAGGGCGATCACATTCCTCTCCACAGGGATTGTTGCACTGATAATGAGGACAACTCCAGCTGCAGGGTTCTTTGCATGGCTCACATGGCTGTGAACAGCACCTGGTACAGCTTTTGTGAGGGCAGCGTCGACTGCACTTTCTGTCACAAGGTGGGCATGGCTCACAGCATGTGGCTTTGCAGCGGTGCAGACAAACCAGTAGCCGACCACATGGCTGTTGGCACATTTTATGAGAACCTCTTTGCAGGCAATCACTGCATGTTCCTGAACACTGGTGGCCGCACGGCAACATAGCTCCACAAGCAGCAGGACACTGCACATCATCAACAGAACAGCTGCAAGGCATCTTAATCCTATGACCGCATGGGAAGGTTTTACAGACGTCAACATTACACGGATATTTGGAACAAGGTTCGCCACAGACACCCTGACACTTATGTTTGCATTTCTTTTGACGCTGACAACGTAGCTTGCAGGTAGCGATTTTGCTTTCAATGCATGGTAGTCCTCTTTCTATGTGACCGCAGGGATACTTTTTATCTACAGCATGAAAGCATTTCATACTTTCACATGGCTCACTGCAAACGCCCGGGCACCTATGACCACAATCCAATTTACTGTTGCAAGGCCACTGACAAGCCACATTTTTGGGATCTTCACTGCATGGCATCTTGCAGTAGTGATCCCCCTTGCAACAGAGTTTCTTTACCGTCATCGTCTGGCACTTGTACAAAGTACAATCACGGCGGCACTTTCCAGGACATCTGTGACCGCACCCCAACTTCCGTTCGCACTTATATGAACAAATGACCTGGGACACATCTTCAGAGCAAAAGCAGCTTATATCATGGTATCCGCAACTCAAGCCCTTTTTAACTTTAACTGTACATTTAAAACTGCTGCAATCGTCGCCACATTTGTTAGGGCACGGGTGGCCACAAGGAAGACGGCGCTCACACATCGCATCACAGAAAGCTTCGTCAAGGTTATTCCCGCAAGCCATCTCCTTTTCATGACCACAAGGGAGCATCCTCGTCACCATTGTGTCACACACCTCATGCTCCTGTTCGCTCCGCACCCTGGAACATATTCTGACTTTGCTGTGTCCACAGGCAAGAGTAACTTTCAACTTCTCCTGGCAACAATGTTCCATAGGATTTACATGACACGGAAGAATTGTTTTGTGGTTGCATGGCAATATTCGTGGTACTTTGATCGTGCAAAAACCGGTTGGTAAGCCAGCTGTCACAACCGGACACGGAAGAGACTTCATGTGTCCACAAGGCAGCTCAACGTCGACTATCTTCCTGCAAGTGTAATCTTTTGGATTTCTGAAGCATAGAGTTATCATTTTGTGGCTGCATGGCAACTCTTTCTCAACTTCTGTCTGGCATAGTACACTCTCAAAGCCAGCGCTTGCAATATGACATTCCAACGATGCTTCATGGCCACATGGTAGATGAACATTAACTTTCTGTTTGCAGATGACATTTTCGGGGTTCACGTGACACTCCAAAGACACCAAATGGTTGCATGATAAGGTTTTAGTTACCCGCACTTTGCAGGGCAGCTCGTCGCAGCTTCTACCGCAAATTTGTTCACAACGGTGGCCACACACTCTCATTCTCTCGCAGCGCTGTTCACACCTCATTGTGGCTACATTCATAAAACAAGGCTTCATGACTACATGGCCACAGGCAGTAAATTCCACACTAACTTCTATCATGCAGTCATCACAGGGTGAACCAAAATGGCAGCGCTTTTGGCATGGATGGCCTCGCTTGCACTTCGTTGTACACAATTCCTCACATTTCACCTCATCGCAAGGACGGCCACATAGAGAGGTACACCTGTGACCACAGTTCAGGCCCCTTGGACAAGGAGCGGCACAAGAAGCAAATTGTGGGCTTTCGTAGCAAGGAAGGCTTTGCTTGTGACCACAGGGAAGTTCCTTGACAACCTCAATGTTACATTGCTTCATTTGACAGTCCTCATAGCATATACCGGGGCAATCGTGTCCACAGTCCAACTTTCTCTGGCACCTCTCCCTACACTGAACTGGATAGTCTTTCTCTCGACACAAGACTCGTTTCGTGTGTTCACACGGCAATTTGATGTTAATTTCTGTGTGGCACTGACATGTGTCTCTGCATTTCTGTGAACATCGATGGCCACACTCAAGAAACCTTGTGCATTCTTCGTTACACTGGTTGTAATCCATGGGATCCATATAACACGGCAAAGCTTTTTGGTGCCCACACTGAAGCAATTTGACGCATCTTACTTTACATGATGATGTGCATTCCTGTCCGCATTCTCTAAGACAGTCGTGTCCACATGGTAGTATTTTCTCGCATTTCATACGACAAGAATATATTTCAGGATCGACACTGCATTCCATTTGCTGTTCATGGCCACATTTGGGGACTTTCTTTGTCATTTTGCGCAGACATCTTGGACATTCGTCGGGATAATGGCACTTGCAAAGACACGGGTGTTCATTGCGGCATCTATTAAGGCACATTTTACGACATCTACCCTCTTCGTGGCTCGAAGCGTGACACAACTTGTCACAAGCATGACCACATGGAAGGCGAGCTTCACACGGCTTGTTGCATCCTCCTAACGGATTAAAGTCAGCTGCTCTTTTCACGAGAGTCACGTTCTTGTGCGACTTGCAAATCAGCGGTAGACATTCAGCAATGGCTTGTGTTGAGTTTAAACCATCGCATATCTCTTTCCATAACTTCGACTGGCGTTTCAGTAGGTTGAAGTTTCCAACGCAATAAAGTCCTTTGCGGGCTCGTGACAGTGCGACACAGATTCTGTTGGACTCACCCAGGAAACCAATGCGACCTTCTGAATTGCTTCTCACCAAAGAGAGAAGAATAATGTCGTTTTCTTCACCTTGAAAATTGTCAACTGCACAAACCTTCACTCCGTCAAATGTTTTCCTGGGCATTTGCTCCTGAAGAAGTAACAACTGACCGGTGTACATGGTTAGAATTGTAATCTGCCCTTTCTGATATCCCTGAAGTAGGAGGTAGTTACAAAGAGCTACCAGAACCTGGGCCTCATGACCGTTGGCGTAGCTCTGTAAACCACCCACCAGGTGCTCCGGTTGGCAATGGTCAAGGAAGAACACATTGTTGCAGATGCCAGATATGTCTTCAAAATCGCAAACTGATTCATGATCAACAATTTCGTGATCGTAGATTCTTTTGGTCAGGGCGGCGATCTCGGGGCGCATTCGATGCTGTATGGATAAGCGTTTGCAGTCCATGTTGTTCATTACCATTCTCTCGAACAGGGACACCTCTAAGTTGTACTTTTGTGCTAATTCGTATACTGTTGCTTTTGGACGAAGTTGCTTATGATCTCCAATGAGAATCGTGTGCTTCGTGTTTTGTGTAAGGGAAGTTATTATGTGAGCTTCCATTACCTCAGCTGCTTCTTCAATTACAACAATTCTGGGAGCTACTCTTTGAAGCACTGAGTGATACCGCGCTGCACCGCTGGTCGTCATTCCAACAACAGTTGCCCGCTGTATGACTTGTTCCTCTTCTTCAAATCTTACTTCTTCTAGCTGCTCACAAAGCTGTTCGTACTTCTGTTCACATCGTTGAATCTCTATTTTTTTGTGCTCACGATAATTCTCAATCCAGAAGAGGTACAACCGAAACCGGTTCGACTGTGTTAAGCTCCAAATGTTAATTACGTTCATCGCTTCATCAGCGGACATCATTTGCTCCTTTACAAGGCCTTCTTTTAGAGTGGAAATATCCCCAGTGATAACCTCTTTGCGATCCTTCTTTTTCTTTTTCCTCTTCTTGTTCTTCCTGTTCTTCCTTTTTGGACTTGTCGTGGCCATGTCGTCGTCCGTCGGAACGGCTGTGTCCTCTTTTGAATGTTCGTCTTCTTTCATCTGCCAGAAAAGCCCATTTTGTCTGCCCTTCTTCCTGTACTGAGCTTCTTGAATAAATCCGTCAATGGTGATTTCCTTTTTTTTCGATAACCGGTGTTTCCCTTGTTCTTCGAAGATATCTCCTTTTGCGGATACTGTCTTCAGGAGGTCTTCATCACCCTGGATGCTTCTTTGCTGTTGTATGAAATCAGCTTCTAGTTCAAAGGTAATGGTCTCGTCATGAGCATCACTTACTTCATCCTCTTCTTCGCCAGTCTGCTCTTTTTCTGATTTGGGATCTTCGGTCTTTCGGTTGTTAGCTTCTTCCGTTTCTCTTGGCATTCCTGAAACTGTCAAATGTAACTCAGCGGGTGCCTCAAGACTGTCCCTGGAAACATCTGAATAAAACGTATCGTTTGGGGTTATTTGCAAATCGCTATCAGGGCACTTTTCTCTCAACCCTTGCTGCTCTGAGAAGTGCTCCTTCACTTCAAGACTAGTCTTGTCGGACACCATGTGCAATCCATATTCTGGGTATGACGGATCATTGTCCGAATTTTCAGCTAAGAGCACACCTTCTGTCTCACATGTTTCTTCTTTGATGTCGTGGCTTTCATCAGCTACATCGAGAACGGCATCATATACTTCACCGTCCTCATTTTTGTGTGCTTTCTTAATCTGGTTACATCTGTTCATGCCCTCGTAGTTACATAACCACAACTGGAAGGTGTTTCCTGGGTTTCGACTCTCATCTGCCATTTTATAGGGAAATTTGGCTTTGTAAAATTGATCTACATGTGCTGAATCCAGCATTTCCACCAGCTCGCCGAACTGTAAGAGCACGCTGTCTGCTGTTTCAAGCTGTTCCTTCCACGTCTTCATTTCTTTGTCATTTTGGGCTATCTTGTCTTGGACTTCATGGCGGTCATCAAATCTCCTATACAGGCGACTGAACTTTTTCAGATTACACTGCTCTAAATTCGGGCTTTTGCTTCTTCCTCCAACGCGAATTATCTTTCGACTTGGAAGAAATTCTAACACCTTTTCCAAGAACTGGTCTAGAGCGTGGTTTGTGTAACAAACCATTAGCATCGGAGAGTTGTCTGCAGTATTCCAAGCAGTTTGATTCTCGAGTAAGCATCTAACAATTTTAGCTCCAACATAAGTCTTCCCGGTTCCCGGAGGACCCTGAATGACAGAGAATTCAGTTGTTATAGCTGTTTTTAACGCTTCGTACTGAGAATCGTTCAGAGGAAGTGTCCTAACAGAAGGCCAGGCTTCAGGGTGCAGTACAGGCACTGCTTTAGCATTTGATCTCCCATCCTGGACATCAAGAGCTTTGGTTAGATCATAACATACTGGTTTCGCCAACACATCATTGGTTTTTAAATACTCTGGCGGATCGACGTCTCCACTACAGTGAACGAGATACTTTTTGAAGGGTAAATTCGTGTTATCCAATTCCTTTAGTCCTTTCAGAACGTAACGATAGGCTTCAAAATAAGCAGGTGACTCAACCATTTGGTAAACGTAACCACGATTCTCGATTCCTGAAACATCTTGTTGTTCTGTGAATCTGATTGCGACTCTTCCATGCTTCAGATCCTCTGGATCTCGTTCAGCAACTGTTGCGAAAAACACTGTCTTGAAGTTGTCGTTAGAGAGACAAACAAATGAACCGTAAATGAGTCGTTTTGAATGACCCCATCTGCTAGTGTTCAATCCAGAAATATCGATTTTCACTTGATGAATAATCCCAGACCACGTGAATTTCTTGCTGATGATTCTTACGTCGCGGTAATGTTTCATCAACTGCTTCCGTTGGTGCCTTGGTATGTTTTGGATTATTTCGTGAATACCTTCCCTTAAGGGCTCAAGAAAGTCCTCTCTGAGCAACCGAAACTGCACATCAAGGTAGTGTTCTGCATTCTCATATCTTCCCTTTGTAATGTTCTTGCGTAGGAAAGGCCGTTCTTGAGTTGTGATTTCTTTGTGTGTGGGACAGATCGGTATGTCTCTGAAATCATTTGGTGGCTTTTCTCCGACCCTGTTGATGTAACGTTTGCCATGCTTTTGTCTTTCGCTTCTAATGATGGCATCCCTTGCGTTTTTAAAATCATCCAGCTTCCTTTGAAGCTCGTCTTTTCTCTCAATGATTGACTGATCCAAAGCTACCTTCAGTTGAGCATAAGGAAGATCCGCATACGAGCTGGGTAAGTGCTTCAAATATCTCTCGAAGACTGTTGTGAGGCATTCAAGGAAACTTCGTCTGGAAATCTGGTCGTTCAAGGCCACTGATAATTGGACACGCTCCAGCATGCAAGAAATTTTTGAGTTCAGATATATGGAGCCTTTAAGTGCAGCTAAAATCTTGTTTATGTTCTCACCCGATGGAGCACTGCAGGCAACAGCCAAGGTACAAGTTAAGTCAAAAATGAAGTCGTCGCTTTTGTGTTGCTCCTCTTGTGATCGGAGAAGGTACTTAAGCCGAGCCATTTCATCATTTAGACAGTGAACCACCTCGATGGCGTCCTTTTGTTTCAAAGCTTTGAGGTCGAGGGTTTTGATCACGTGACGACCATGGACTTGTGTGTTCCAATTTTGCTTTGTAGTTAGCGTATCAACTCTGCCTTGTCGCTGTCCTTGACTTCTATATGCTGTAGAGAAGGAAGGTTTCCGGCATAAATAATTCTGAACACACTTTAAAATTTAGTTTTGCGCAAGTATTGGACTTCAAAGAAGAAAAATCAGAAAGAGAAAATAGAAACAGCCACTTCTATAAGAAACGTTGAGGACGTTTAGAATTTGTTGGCGGATTTTGGTGGGGTGGGGTGCGGGGTTTACTCGATTCGATGGAAGACGACCGTCTATGCGTTTCTCCGGCCTTAGACAAACACGCTTAACCCTGAATTGAGTCTACTGGACGAATTAGAGTCAATCCATTTTTTTTAAAAACAAGGATGTCAGACCTATTAATGTTTTGCAATCAGATAACCCGATGCAAATGTTTGTGGGAATAGGGGAGAGTCTTTTCTAAGTTTTCCTCTGGTGCAATGGTTTCTTTTCACTAGTAATAATTTTAACCGTTTTACCCACCTGACGGTATTCCTGTACCATCTGGTGGCATCACCAGGTTCTTTGGTGCTCCTCGTCCACGCCCTTTTTTCGCTTGCTTGGGTTTGGCAAAATTAACGCCTGCAATACAGTACGAAATTTCATTCAATATACATATATCCTTGCTGCGAGTAGTCAAAGACTGAGTGAGATTAGGTTGCTCAAATTCAATCATGCACTCTTACAGTCGTCTTTTGTTGGGGAAATTCTGTGCAGAGTACCCCAGGGGTCAGTCCTTGGTCCCCTATTCCTTTTAATTTACGTTAATGGCTTATGCCACCTTTCTAATGTAATATGATCTGGGCTTCATTCGCTGGTGATAGCAACTTATTTTTCTCGCATTATGACATCCATACCCGAAGGAACACTGTTAACTCTGAAATGTTGAAGTTGTCTGACTGGCTTAAAGCAAAAAAGTCATCCTTAAATGTTAAAAAGTCGAATTATTTAATCTTCAAAGCGGGGCAAAAAAGAGAAGAATTTGACTTAAATATTGAAATGAATGGCCATAAGATGATCCGTGTCGAAGAAATTACTTTTCTTGGTGTTATATTGGAATAAGAATTTGTCATGGAAACCCCGTATTTCACTGATTGTTTTCAAAATTTCCAAGTCTGTTGGTATCATTTGTAAATCAAGTCCTTCTCCTACTGAGATTGCCTTGCGTACCTTGTACTATTCACTTGTCTATCCTTATCTTCAATAATGTGTTATAGTTTGCGGTTCGACATACCCTACTAAACTTAGACGTATCATTTTGTTGCAAAAACGTATTATTAGAATTAAGGGAGTTTTGATGACCTAATGACCCATTATTTCGGAACCTTAGTATTTTAAGGTTTGTAGACATACCTGGGTAAATTTATGTATTCTTATGATAATAACTTACTACATTTTATTTTGCGTACTAATCAGGTTCATGGCTATAACACAAGTAGCTTTAACCAATATAATATTTCTTTCTGTCGTACTAATATAGGGAAGTTTTCTCGGTTGTCTATCAAGGTCCTCAGTGTTTTCTTTAACAAGTTGAATTCAGATATTCGCGATTCTCCTTCGTTATATTCGTTTCAATCTAAAGTTAAAAACTATCTTTTATCTTGCCATTAACTCCATTTGTGCTCCCCGTCTTCTTTTCTACCTGCATTAAGTAAATATTTTGTTTATGTATTTTAATCTAAATTTAGTTTGGCATTTGTTCATTACTCCGCGTAATTTTTCTCTTGTTCAGGAGCTCCTGCTCTTGCTATTTTTCTTGTAGTTAGGGAGCCCAGGCTTTAAAGGCCCCTTCGTTTCTTCTGGGCTCCCTTACCAACTGACAATAATAGTATATTTAATTCGTATAGGTAATCATACGGTTTCGAGTTCAATTTGGAATTAATTTGCACGAGTGAGTCTTTCAAAACGCGGAAATTGCGCGAGCCGCTTCGGCGAGTGCAATTTCATCGTTTTGAAAAACTCACAAGTGCAAATTAATTCCAAATTGAACGAGAAAAACTCGGTATGATTACTTATTAATAATATAAACATGAAAAAATTCGCGTGGAGGAAGCGCCGGAAGATCTTATTGCAGACAGGAAGCGAGTATTTGACGCGGATTTGACACTTTATTTACTGATTCGCTGATGAAGATCAGCTGATAATTCTACGAACTCAAAGCGGTTCGTTGAAGACATTTGCACATGGAATCTTGGAAGAACGTTTTCAATAAGATTTACAAGAAATTTGTAACGAATCTCAAGCCAAAATAAGGCAGAAAGTATTTCAGAACTGATTGTTTAATCGGAGTGCCAATCACTCTCGATTATATGGACGGTGTCATGTATGCGTCATCATTTATCACCTTATCCGCTTGTAAAGTTCAAAGGCATCATGGGAAATAAAAAAGCACAAGGTTGTGACAACATCGCGTACCTAGGTAGTGTATGTCGTGTACATAAAATGGTGTCAGAATAACTCGAACGCTCGGCGACTCGCAAACTGCTTAAAAAGAGCCACTGGGCGTCTTTCTACACCAACGGCAAACATTGGTGGCTGAGAATCGCGGAGCTTTGTGTGCAAGCCTCCTTGTTGGGTTTTGGTCTGCCTTTCAGTGAACTGTACGAACTCCACGCCATTGTCGTCTTTGCAAAGCTGGAAGTCATCCATTTTCATGTCATGGTGTTCTTGCCGGCCGCGGAGACCAAAATGCTGGGTAAGTACATAGTACTAACTATGGTAAGTAACTACCACATTGTGTTTACTAATACCTCTGGGGTTGTCTTTCCGAACTTGCCCTCCTTCCTTTGCACTTCTTCTTGTTCTTCTTTCGTCAAATTTCTTGTTTTGTTGGGGCGCTTGCCACGACCCGCCTGTCGCAGTAATTTCGCTTTTCCCTCCAAGACCTGCTTCGACGAGTGGAATTCCCGGTCTTTTACGATTGACAATGGCTACTGTTTTTCTTTCAAATGTCTGTCGAGGGCAGCAATCATGACTCTAAGGCTGTCTGGCTCATAATCATGGCCGTTTTCGATCTTCACTTTGGCGTAGAATTTCTCGAGTAATCTGTTCAGCTCAGCCGGTTTGCGTTCCTCGATTTCCAAAGCTATGCTCTTTCCTTTGAACCACGTCTTCCACACACACAACCAAAACGACGTACTTTTGCTGGTGTTGATATTTTTTGCACCATTTCGCAGTTCTTCTATTGTATCGTCAGTGGCCAGAGTAAACCTTTCTTGGTTTAATGAAGCCATTTTTTCTCACTCAACTTTTTTCAAATTTTCCGCACAAAATTTTTGTCATCACTTTACGTGATATCATTGGCTTAGAAAATTTCCTATTGTTTTTCAGCCAATCATAATCCAGAATTTCGATGTGTAATTTGCACTGGTGTTACACTTTTGCACTGGTGTTACACTTGAACTGCACTGCTTTCAGCCAATCAGAATCGATAAATTTTTTCATGTTTATTATTATTAAAATAATGCAATGGCTAAATAAGGAACTGAGCTGAATTGAACAGCCCCCCCCCCCCCCCCCCTCCCCGCCCTCGCTTTATTCGCTATCGTAATTCACCATTTCATTCATTTTCCGGGCTGAAAACTCATCATCTTCTTTACTGATGCTAATAACGCGGGTCGCGCATGCTTAAATGATAATGAAATTTTTGAAGTCCCGTGATTTCAGTCGCTTATATTTCCGTTTCCAGTCGCTGAATTTTTCTAATTTTTTCAGTAATAACTAACTGATTTGGTGCATGTTTCCTGCTCTTTGTAAAAAAAAAAGCAGTGTTCTCACCAGCATTTTGCCTTAGGGGTCCCAGGGCCCCCTCTGCTGAAAAATAAGGGCCCTCTAAGAACATTAGGGGGACAAAGTTAATGGTCTGTTACATGAAGTAGCCACCTTACATGAAGTAGCCACCACCACCACCATTATGGCGGACGCGGTGGTTACGACTCCATAACGATGCGTACACAAATCTTCGCCGCGTAAGTGGGACCAACGAATGTAAAGGCAATAAAATTAAATACTTCCAATATCTTGATAATGCTGGGGTGTTCGGTCGACCATTAAAACTATTCAACTGTAAACTCGTAGCTTGTCCCTGCGCCCAAACGGGCGCGGGTTTTGGCTTTTAATGCGCCATCTCAATTTTTCGTGCGGGAATCCCGCAATGGCGCGGCCTGGTGAGACCACTGAAAAAACATGTAAATAGAAAAAAAAAGTTCAAGCAGTTATACATTGCGAAAAATCATTTTTCTTGTAAACTATCCAACAGATTTTCTTTAAAGTTCACTAATTGCAAGATATTTCCAAGAACTTCACTATAACCTCATACGAAAAAAATTCACCGTCCCGTTTTCAAAATATGGCAAGCGAAGTCTACTTTGATTGTCCAGTGAACTACGTCGTTATGCTGCTGTGATGACAACTTTCGCGGTAAAAATGTTGTACGGTGATCGAAAGTTAATTCAGCTATTATCCCAAACCAGACACTATATGAAGTTTCTCTGAAAACATTTCGAGCCACCGTAAAGAGCAACCGATGGAGAAATCGAACGTTTACAGGTTTCACTCCTGTTAGGAGCACGCGGACGTTTTTCTAAGTATGCCGGCGCCAATGCAGATAAAAATTCATAGTTTCAGAGGTTTATTTGTTTCACTCACCTGAAGGCATTTCTATGCTGTTTGGTGGCACCACCTGATTTTTTTCGTGGTCCTTTGGCGATCCCCATCCACGCCCTCGCCCTCGCCCACGCCCTCGCCCACGCCCTTTATTCTCCTGTTTTGGTTTGTCAGAGTTGACGCCTGGAATATTGCAAAAAAGTGCTAATTAAGTTATATCCGTACCAGTAGCAATCAAAGACTGTAGCAGTACTTACAAAGGTGATATTTACCTTTGAGAATACCCTGCTGTAATTTCATTCTTACTTTAATTGAGGTTCTGTCTCCAAATACCATCATCAAGGCCTTACTGTTGACGCGATCAGCACAACTCGGGCACAATTCCTGTGCAACTGCAAACTGGAGCGGATTACGTGACCAAGAAAATATCTTCTAATATAGAGACAACGGTTGAGAAAACGCTGCAATGGGAAGGATTCCTTTCCTTTTCCCTCTGGGCCTTTAAAACAGGTCACATTGCTTATAGATCGTTTTCACTGTCACGCAATAAAAATATGAAATCGAAAACCATCCAGTGCAAAAAGCTAAGAAATTGTGATGTCATAGAAGATAACTAAGTTAGACACTTCTCCAAGTCGTAGGCCTGTGCGTTTTCCGAAACCTCAGATATTCGTCGAAATGTTTCGCACAAATTTACAGAGCCCAGTATGAAAACGGCATTTTTTAGTACCTCCGTGGTACACCAATATGGCGGCCGAAAAATACTGTAAACATCTGGAGCTTACTATGGCTATCTAGGCGACTGATTATCAGTACTGACCAAGCAAGCATTGACATAAGCACTTTTCCGAATGCTCTAATTTCTAAAAAGGCTCAAAATCATGAGATAAGTATATATTTTTCAACAAACTCGATCTTAGCCTTGTGTCACGCACCTCCATAACTCTGAAATTCAAAACGCTCTGGTTTCCAAACGAAGCACGCTATTGAGCTGTAAAATTGTAAACAGATATAAATATACCCCCTCTTATGCCTGATGAGGATAAAAAATTTGGTGGCTCCTTAGTTTTGGATTTTAGAAAGTGATGACGTCACGTGAAAACGATCTATTGCTTGGCATCGTCTCTCAAACTTCACTCGTCAGCCGAATATTTTAAAATGCGACGTAATTCGCTTTACTTTTTGAAAGACAGAATACTGTTTCACCCTTCTAGTCATCCAGAAAGCTACTTTTATTCTAGAAAGCTATTTTAATTTTTACACAAAGAAATCTACTTTGCACTCTGAAGCACGATCGATATTTGCCCTGATATGTGAACATACAAAAACAGTGCCCCCCACCCCCCACCGCCCCGTTTCCCAGACACTCCACCTCGTCCGTAATAATGCCACAAACAAAACAAGATCACTCAGGAGTTAAGGAATATAGCGTCACAGAAATCTAGGTTTCTTTACCTTGTGCACTCTTCGTCGCTTGTTGGTTATCAGACGAGGCTCCCCAGGCGCTGCTGTTTATGGGCGTTGGAGTGCCTTCTTCAGCTTTCGCTTCGTTTCCTCCAGCGTCTGCGAGAATTTTGCAAAGTGGCAAAACTTATTCGCTGAGGTGCAATGATGGACAACGTGAGAAAATAAAGGGGGAAGAGAAGGCATCCCTTACACATGCCGTTTTCCATAGGTAAGAATTATGTTTCAAGTTATTTTTAGCTCGCCGGCGGACTCCCACGCTGTACAGATCCCAAGGGGATTAGGCAACAGCCAATCATATGACGAGAATGAAGCCCAGAGAAGAAGATCAATATTTGAGTTAACAAACCATAATTTGTTGTCTGAATATCTGGGCTTGAACTCAACAGATGAAAATTAACTGGTATAGAGAGAATTTACGGACGTGTTGCCTCGCTCTGTTAAGAGTGGAAGGTCCAAATATTATTTCAACGTAGCATAGCCTCGTTTTCAATGAAATTCTTGCGACTGCGAAACGACTGGATTAGCAAAAGTTAATTCGTGTACAAATAAATGAAACAGGTTGGCGCTCTAAAGACAAGAACAAGACTTTAGTTTATGTCGTAGTGTTTACAGCTCGTGGAAGGTTAGGCCTCACTGAGTTACCTTCCAAATTGATCTCACCATAATTCGAATTTTGTTTTTCAAAATCCTTCTTCCACTTTCCTTTCCTTGACGGCATGATGCTGAGGAAAAAGTGGAATAGAAATCATTATCTTGAGTATAGCACTCAGTTTCGGTTAAAAGTCAACGAGTAGTCACTGACAACATTCACACCCGAACCAATATATTGGCTATAACCAATGAACAGAGCTCGGATGTGACAATACTGATCAGATCAGGGCCATAACGAACACAGAGCAAGGTAACTCGGTCTGGCTGCGAATTATCTGAGATGGTCTTGTAACTGAACTGCTGTAAAAGTACATCTAGGTGTTTAAGTCGAGTACCGTCAATGAATAAACCCCCGCCTCTCGAGGATATCATATGGCGGTAATAAGACCCTGCTACTGGTTCTCCATTATTACCAATTCTGGCAAAGAAAAGCAAATACAATGTAATTAAAGTTTGCCCGCCTCAGCTAGGAATCGAAGTTTGCGAACTATTGTTTTTCGATACGCTGTTTATTCAGAATTTGTCGTCTACCCCCACTGTCAATCTCCTTGGAACAGCCCTCCACCCCCTTAATTTAACAGGCTTAATAGAGCCTTGATGATAATCAAGACATTCCTGGAATGACTAGGCATGTCATTCATGTCATGTCAATTTGGAGTAGTTTTTTGGAGTCAGTAATTATGTTTTCCCGCCTCAGCTAGGAATCGAATTTTGCGAACTATTGTTTTTCGATACGCTGTTTATTCAGAATTTGCCCTCTACCCCCACTGTCAATCTCCTTGGAACAGCCCTCCACCCCCTTAATTTAACAGGCTTAATAGAGCCTTGATGATAATCAAGACATTCCTGGAATGACTAGGCATGTCATTCATGTCATGTCAATTTGGAGTAGTTTTTTGGAGTCAGTAATTATGTTTTCCCGCCTCAGCTAGGAATCGAATTTTGCGAACTATCATTTTTCGATACGCCGTTTATTTAAAATTTCTCCTCTACCCTCACCGTCAAGACTGATGAACCTTCACAGCCCCACTTTCCCCTCCCCCATCTCCTTGGAACACCCCTCCACCCCCTTAATTTAACAGGCTTAATAGAGCCTTGATGATAATCAAGACATACCTAAAATGACTAGGCATGTCATTCATGTCATGTCAGTTTGAAGTAGTTCTTTTAATGAAAAGAGACGTGAAGAGAGCTGACTTACTTGATTGTATACTATGGATTCTCTTCAGTTATAAACAGGGCATTTCTTCGGCCATGGTGAATCTACACGCTGTGGGTTTGAGTTAAAAGGGATAAAGTTTTGCAAATGCCATGTTTCTACGTAACTTCCAGCAACGGGTATACGGCTTCTTGACGTGTCCACACAACTAGTTAAGGCGGGGGTTCACTCGAATTTGAATGAAATTTTAAGAGGTGGAAAGAAGGGATAAAAGGAAGAGATTTATAGTTTTGAAAGACTAAAAGACAGTTGACACCCACCCAAGAGCACACCAGGTTGGTAGGGGGAGTGTTTGGGTGTGCACATACTAATTCTAAATTCTAATTTTTAAACTTCATTAAATCTTCACTATTTCATATTATTTCCGCCATACTGACTTCTCTTTAATAAACAAACCAAACATATCCAAGAATTTTACAAAACACCGATTCGTGTTTTGAGCCGGCATAGGGTTTTGACACTGCTTGAAACGCGAAGCAGATATTTGCATTAAACCCATATTAACTGAGCGGAGAAAAAATGTCTTTTGGGTTTACCCTTGCCTTAGCTCTTTCGTTCACAAAGTCCAACATCAGCACGTCATATGTGAGTCTAGCTTTTAACACCGGATGAGGGTATCATGTTAAAATTGTGATCACCTCAATAACTTTTCTCCAAAGTAGTGACCGAAGATTCAAACAGCTTAAAATTAAGCTCTGGAGAAAATAAATACGGTCACTGAACAGAGCACTTCTTTTTAGGCAATTTTACAAGAGTCACTTATTAAGATATTATTTTTCCTGATTAAAGGGGCAGTGTCACGCTATTTGAGCCGTACTCTAAACGGCTAAAAACAGCTTGCGCATCAACGGAAACTAAAAAATAATGCTAAAGTTTCCTTGACAAGAACCATATCAGTACACTGAAACCATTTTTTTTCATCTGCATGTGGTTATGGCAAGGATGAATATGGATTGAAACTTGAAAAAACTAGCCAACTTTTTCAAGTTTGGACACGGCGTTTTAAAAAAATCGCCAAAATTTTCATATGGATAGTTTCTCCTGTTAAAATTCACTTCATATTTTCTTCTTGGTTTATCAGGAATGTTGTTATTCGTCAGGTTAAGTACCAAGTTTGAATATAATAATATAATTGAAGTTAATCGAATTTTACGTGCCACAACACCAGTCAAACAGATCTCTATAGATTCACGACACTTTGCATTGTCATTGTGCAGTAAAGAGCTTGAGTCCAGACAAATGGTCATCATTTCGGAAGCTTACAACGTGTTTGTCTTCTTAGTAATTTATCTAAAGCGTCTTTTGGATATTGCAACCCTCCTAATTTACTAGGGATAAACCTGCTTCGGTGAAATGTGTAATTCTGTCTGCATTAAGTCGCAATTAAGGTTCTGCTATTTGACCCGCACCCCATTATACTTTTTCCAAAGAAAACCCTGAAGAATGGCATTGAACTGATTGCTAGAACAAAGACAAAAGCACAATTCCCTTTGGGAGGGGATTATGGCATGAAGGTCGAATAAAGTTCAGATTTTACTCTTCGGGTGGAAA
>BLFK01000291.1:1269253-1279653 GCA_014634185.1 Astreopora myriophthalma
GCTCGAGAGGTAACAGGAAAATAGAAAAGGATAAAACATGAAAAATCGATTTCCTGCTGAAACAGACGCAAAAGGAAAACAATTCCTACAAACAGTGGTAAGTAATGTGGAATGAAAGACGTTGTAAATGTGTACTTTATTTCCACGTCATTCTTACAAGTTCATGAATCCTAGAAAAAATGATCACATCCCGGCCGCGGGGATGTGAGAAATATAAATTTCGGGATTCCGTATCAAACGAATCCTAACCATTCCGAGATGTCGTGGCTAAGGTTTGCCGAGATAGCTTTGTGAAAGCTGACCAATGGCATGAAGTCATGCGACATTGATCATTCCTGGGAACGCTTCCTCCCTTTCCGAGAAACCATCGACAAAATGGCTGACATTCTTCATTCGCAAATTGTTTTGTTTTCAGTTATGAAGCGTCAAATTGATCTTTCTGTGTAAATTATTCGCAAAGGGAAAGCATAGTTTGCGTCTCAAGACAAGTGTACCGGCTACCGTAACACAAGTTCATGGAAGGTGGAAAACGTGGCAGAGGAATAGGAGGAAGGGGTCGCGGAAGAGGAAGGAACAGAGATGCAGACACAAGCACAGGTATTTGATGCACGTTAGACAACTAATTACCGTTGCTTTTGTTCTAATATAATTGAAACCTATTCACGCATCGAAATATCGGAGTATAACTGCGTCCATTCCACTTTCTCGCAAAAAGCGAAAGTCTTCCGACTCAGACTGACGCGTGCCTGCATATTAATTTTGTAAATTTTATTTGTACACTGGCCTTAAAAGCATTTCCAGTTGATGAAAACAGAAATAATTTAAGTATGCCAAAAACAGACCTTTATGGTGAACTCTAATTCATCCACAGGCTCGGAAAAATAAGAACTTATGGCTTGAACAGATCAAGCTGTTCAAGGCCTCGGGATCTACATCTGTGGATGAATAATTAAGTCCACAGAGGGCACCTAAAAAAACGTTTGCTCAGAATAGTAGCTTGTATTTAAGTGATCAAGCTTATAAGCACTTTCTGTATTTTATCCACGGAATATAAAGTTAGTGTCTTAGCAGGTAATGGGACATGCAAGTACCTTTTTCACATGTCTTGTTGCTGCTGACGAAGTTCAGTGGATCTGAAAGAATCAATGCATTTTTCGAAAACTCTTTTAAACGCACGGAGCACGGGAAATTATTTTTATCTATTAGATTTTCAATATCACCATTCCAGAGCAGGAAAACAATATTTTTTATTGCAACTTCATCTCCGTTTGTGTTGTACTTACGTTAAGTCAAAACGTTCTCGGTATGTAATTGGAAAAACAGCGAAAGACAGCTGAGGCTGTCCGCGTTCTCATGACTGCATTGAAGCAGCAATTGGTTAGCGTACATGCACGATACGGTACGCTTACGATACAAATGCATGCATGCATGCCTCTTTAGCACTAGAGTAAAATGATATATTGACAGAACCGACTTTGCTTGATTTTCTCATCACCGTGGTAGGTGGTTTATAAATCCCGCAAAAAATGTAACCCCGTTAGCTTCGTTGAGTTAAATACTTAATCTGGTAAGTCCTTCACCAAATAAGGTGCTGCTGTGACCTCTCTGGCACTAGAGTTAAACAATGTGGATAGAACTGACAGTGCTTGATTTTCTCATCTTTTAATCAACGTTATTGGCATTTCATTTATCATTCCTGCCCAAAATTTAACCTCATTATCTTCGTTGGGTTAAATACTCAATCTCTTCTTAAGTCGTTCACCCCATAAGGTCCTTTTATGAGGGTTCATCTTTGAAGCCCCTAACAAAAAGTCAGTGACATTTTTTAAATTACCAACAAAAGCGAGTGCAGGTACTGACCTATCCTGGGAGTGGTTTGGGGGGGGGACTGGGTAGGTGCATTACATTCGTAGTTCATAGATGTTTTATTTAAGCCCAAGTTACGATCAGGTTATTTTTGGGGGGGAGGGAGTAGGAAGGTTGTTGTGAGGAGGGACCTTATCAAAGCCATTATATTTTGATCAGTACTCAGTCTCAATCTCTCTCCCTGATGTCCAACCTACTTCCATAAAGCTGCTCTCAAATCTGTAAATAAACAGGTAAGGAAGAGAATGCAAGTTGTGTAAAACGAGGGTGTAGGACGAGTACCACCTCGACCAGGGTATAAAGCCGCTTCATGCAAAGCCGGTTCATAATTACGTGATTGTTTTCTTGAAGGTGGTTTCCCTGGCGGACAACATTACCACCAACAACACGGAGATACACAAAGAGGTCGACCGCTTGGTTATAGAAAGCTAAAAGAGCTTCAATCTACAGATCCTTCGCAGACTGCCATGAGTGTTCTTCAATACCGAGAAAGCTTCCAAAGGCTCGTAAATGCCGATAATATCAAGGAAGATTGGATGACGCTGCTCATAGAAATTTTGGGAAATATGTGCAGCACTCCTATGATGAAGGAAAATTTGATTGAAGTGATGTCGATTTGTAAAGGATCAGCTTTTATGCGCAATCACTTGCCAAAATATATTATTCAACTCCCCATGATACAAGAAGAGGAATCAGAAGCTCAAATGAGTTTGCTGGTGAGAAGTTTGATCAACTTCTTCGGAGAATGGCTCGTTAGATTCCCACGATTATGCTCTGAGATCCCTCTCGATAACCTTTCTGGAAGCTTAGAAGAATTGAACGTAGACGGCGTTGAGGACTTAAAGAAAGAAATGGAATCGCTTCTGAAGAGAAGACGTGAACTCGTTTTAGAGGAAAGAAAAGAATCACAGGCAACCCAGGCACCTCAAAAGGCAAGAAGAAGAGAGGTCGAACCACCACCACCCAATGACTTTAAAGAAATCTCCATTTATCCTACTGAAAAAGAAATTTCCACTGAGGAGAAGCCGTATCTACGACGAAACAAGGTCGAAGAGACTGAGAAATACCATGACTTAAATGATTACCTCGATGTCCAGTTCCGCTTACTTCGCGAAGATTTTGTGTCTCCGCTCCGAGAAGGAATTCGAGAAATCAACAAGAACATCCCTGAGAGGGAAAGATCTCAAAACTTGTATATTTATGAGAACGTGGAGATTATGAGCACCGTTTGCACAAGGGCAGGCATTGTGCATTGCATCCGTCTTGACATGAGGCGCCTCAGGAGAATTCCATGGGAGCATTCCAAACGATTGCTCTTTGGATCATTCCTTTGCTTGTCGAAGGACAACTTCAAAACCATGCTATTTGCCACTGTAGCGAACCGAAAGGCTGAAGATCTCAGGGCAGGAAAGCTAGACATTCGATTTGTCAATGGTTTCGAAGGCCCTGCGCACAAAACACATGGAAAGTATGTCATGGTGGAGTCGCCAGCATACTTCGAATCGTATCGACCCATCTTGGAGCAGCTGAAGAAAATCACTCCTGAAACGTTTCCCTTCCAAGAGTACCTGGTCCACTGTAACCCTGATGTAAAGCCACCTCAGTACCTTAGAGGTGGGGTATTTGGTAGTCAAGTACGATATGACCTTGAAGACACCCTTGAGATGCGAAATTCAGAAGGCTCTAGCGTAATATCCATATGTGATCCAAAGTCGTGGCCACAAGCTGAAGATGTTTTCTTGAATGCTTCTCAACTTGAGGCGTTGAGGGGTGCACTCACCAAGGAATTTTCAGTGATACAAGGTCCTCCAGGAACAGGTATTCATATTTTGTCTGTGTATGTTGCAAATTGGAGTGAAATGCTACCCGTTAAATGCGCAGTCATTTGCGTAACGGAAAAAATAGAAGCTGGCAGAGAAGAGGGACAAAGGAGAGTATTTCGTGAGAAAGGAGGCATTGAAATGAGTATAAAATATGTGAAAGAATTAAATACAATAAAGCGTCATTCTTCACTTGCAAAAAAAAACGGTCGTTTTCTTCTCTTGTCTACACAGGTAAAACGTACGTTGGTTTGAAGATTGTTAAAGCTCTTCTTGACAACAGACACGTCTGGGATGCTGAGGAGAAGTCTTCCATGCTGATGGTGTGCTACACTAACCACGCCCTTGATCAGTTTCTGGAAGGCGTGCTGAAATTCCATCAAACAGGAATTATACGGGTTGGAGGACGAAGTTCCTCACAGCATCTGCAACCGTACAATCTAAGAGAATATACAACTTCACCTGAAAATCTGCGTCGTGTCAAGGCGGAAATGACAAAATGCCAAGAAGCCATCGAAAGAGCATCTGGCCGACTAGCGCGCAGCGAGAGGAGCATACTTACATTGAAGGAATTGCAAGACTTCACAGGGTGGACTCATTATAACCAGCTCAAAGAGGAAGAGAGCCATTATGTAGTTCAAGGAAAGTCGGTCGTTCAAAATTGGCTCGGAGTAAGGAATTCAAACCAGTCTCACAGTTCTCTTGAAGAGAGCATGCCTGGTGATGAAACGAGAACTAAAACTGATGGGAGTGTTGATACCAATCATGACGACGACGCCGCCGGGATAGATGTAGACAGAGATGCCGACATCATTCAAAGCCAACGATTGTTAGGTGAGAACCAGTTCGAGCATATCGTGGCAAAAGATTCCACCAAACAAGATAAACGGCAGTCATCAGGTCTTTCACCAGACTATCTGAAAGTTCTCAGAGGGGAATCGAAACTACAGCCCCTTAGCGCGGGCCATGTTGCAAGAGTCAAGCAAGTCTGGGAACTTCGGGTCGAAGACCGCTGGAGACTCTACCTGTTTTGGCTCCGACTTTATCAAGAAAACTGTAAAGAACAGGTTTCAAGAAAAAGCCAAGAGTACGAGCGCATCTGCAAACGTTTAACGGAGGCTCGAGACTCCGAAGATCTCCACGTGCTAAGAAAAGCCGTGGTGATTGGCATGACCACAACTGGAGCTGCAAAGTACCGCACAATACTTGAAGTTATCAAGCCAACCATCGTGATTGTCGAGGAAGCAGCTGAAGTCCTAGAGGCTCACATCATTACTTCTCTGACTAAAGGAACGCAACATTTGATTCTCATTGGAGATCACAAACAACTAAGGCCAAATCCAACCGTCTACAGCCTTGCTCGAGAATACAATCTTGACGTCTCGCTGTTTGAGCGAATGGTGAACAGCGGTATGCATTGTCACCAGTTAAGCACCCAGCATAGGATGAGACCCGAGATTGCAACACTGATGAGGTTTATCTATGACGATCTTCAAGACCACGACTCAGTGTCTAAATATGACAATGTCAGAGGGGTGTCCAAGAACATTTTTTTCATTAAACATCGATTCCTCGAAGACGAGAGTGAAATCAATGAGAAAATCAAGAGCCATTCGAATCAGCATGAAGCAGAATACATTGCAGCCCTCTGCGAGTACTTCCTTTTGCAAGGTTACGCACCAAATCAGATAACGGTCTTGACCCTGTACACAGGGCAAGTGTTGGCATTGAAGAAGGCGATGCCCAAAACCAAATTTGAAGGTGTCAGAGTCACTGCTGTAGACAACTTCCAGGGTGAAGAGAACGACATCGTCTTGCTTTCTTTGGTCAGATCTAATCAAAAGAAGAAAATTGGCTTTCTGGCTGTAAGGAACCGTGTTTGCGTTGCTTTGTCTCGAGCTCGTGAAGGCCTTTACTGTATCGGCAACTTCGACATGCTGGCTGAGAAAAATGAATTGTGGGGAAAAATAGTCCGAGACGTGGGTAAAGGGGGTGCTCTAGGAGAATCATTAGAGCTTGTCTGCAGTAACCACCCAGAAAGAGTAATCCACGCGCAAAGTCCAGACGACTTCAAGAAAGCTCCAGAAGGAGGTTGCACTTTGCCTTGCCAGTTTCGCCTTCCTTGTGGCCACGTATGCGAAAGAGCATGTCACCCTGATGACGCAGACCACAAATTGTACAAATGTCAAAAAGACTGTTCCACAGAGCTATGTTCCGAGCATCAAAGCAAGTGTGACAGAAAGTGTCATTATGGAGAGGATTGCGCTTGGTGTCCTGTACAAGTAGAAAAAGTGATCCCGACTTGTGGCCATTGGCAGCGTGTACCATGCGGAACACCAGCCGACACGTACAAGTGCCAGGAAAAGTGTCTAGAAATTTTGCCATGTGGACACTTTTGTCCTGGAAAGTGCTGGGAAGAATGTGCCTCTCTCGATTGTCAAATTATTGTCAAGGAGGAGTTTAATTGTGGTCACGAAGTTGAAAAGCCCTGCTTTGAGCTCTCAGAAGGCGGCTATCGTTGTGAAGAACCTTGTCGTGCGACTCTCGAATGCGAACATCCTTGCGTTGGAAATTGCAGTGATTGCAAGCAAGGAAGAATGCACGTCCCGTGCCAAGCCGACTGCGATCGACGACGAGTGTGCCTTCACGTCTGTAAGGAGCCATGCACAAAGAATTGTCCACCGTGTCCAGAGAAATGTGAGAACCGATGCATCCATAGCAGGTGCCCAGAAACTTGTATGGAGCTATGCACACCTTGCAGGGTGAGTCTGGCAGAAAAATGCATGTATAAATTGCAGTGTACTTCTTTGAATTGTGTTTAAAGTTATGGTGTGGACAGTGGACGATCACCTATATACGCTGTAACTGAAGTACATGGTTTTTGTGTGAAATTGGGTGCCAGTAGTCCTTGTAGTTGAATTTGTACGGAAACCATGCAAAAATAAATATACAATTTTTGGTTATTTTAAAGCAAAACAGAGATTTAGGAAACGAGACATATCTGTCGACAAAATAAATCAGCTTTACTAAAAACTCGGGTCAGAGTGGGGGAGGTATTTTTTTCGAATGGTATGTTTTAGATTGACTGTGATGTTAAAGGATGAAGTAATTATCCATATACCAGTGCTGTATTTTAGAGATATTCCAAAGAAGCGAGAAGCAGAATGTTACGCAATCTTTGTCGACATTGTATGGGGTTGTATTTTGTTCTTGTTTCAGTTTGTTCACTGTTACCCTAAACTTACCTTTTCGTGGTACTGCAGTTATGAATTTGTCGTGCAATCTCTCATAGGAACCGTGCCTGTGGAGGTGCCGACACAAGAAGTGTACGAAGCTTTGCTGGGAAAAATGCAACCGCGAGAGATGCAATGAGCCATGCTCAATGAAACTGCCAACAGCGTCTTGCCGCTACGGACACCCGTGCATAGGGCTCTGTGGGGAACCATGTCCCAAGTTGTGCAGAGTGTGTCACAGGAACAAAGTCACTGAGGTCTTTTTTGGTACTGAAGAGGAAGAAGGTGCCAGATTTATTGAGCTTCAGGATTGTGGTCATATATTTGAGGTAACAGCTATGGATTACTGGATGGACAGACACAGTGATAACGAAAACATCAAGTTGAAGGAATGCCCCAGGTGCAAGACGCCAATCAGAATAAGCCACCGGTACGCCAACATCGTGAAAGAAAAGTTAGCTGAAGTCGAAGAGGTGAAGAAGCGATTAATCGAAGAAGAGGAATGTTTTCAGCAGTTGCTGTGTAAGCTGGAGACGGCAGCCTCACGTCTCACACGCATCTATCCAGATATTCAGAGAAGAAAGATTTTATGTCACTTGTCTGAAAGCGAGAAAGAGAAAGCCAGCCATACCAAGCTTGTGTCAACCTATGAGACGTTACGACAGTGGTTGGATCAGAGAAGAACTATGGCTGAGCTTAACACAGTTAAGAATCAAATGCGCCTACTGAAGCAAATATACAAGGTGCGAGACAAAGTCAAGACAGATCTATTGCGAAATACGTCTCATCAAAGTCTTGACGCGCCCAGTCCAGGTCAGTCACCCTTTGAACAGAGCTATCTCAATGCCGCAAAGGAAGTCGACCCAAAGTTGAATCTTCTGGAGAACGATCTGATGAAATTTCAAGTCTCTTCTCAAAGGCTGACTGACATCAGAGATGAGATCATCTGTGTTGGCCTTCTTCTAAAAATTCGAGTGGTTCAATGCGAAGTCAAAAAGCGTTCTGTTACCCTCGACCTCGTGAACGAGGAGTGGTTAGAAAAACAGGCAAAGCAGCTGAATGCAGGGAAACGACTCACCCAGGAAGCCGCAGATGAAGTCGAGACAAGTATCAACCGGATCCGAAAAGAGTGTGGTTTGGAAGGTTTGGCACCAGAGGAACGAGTAATGATTGTCAAGGCGATGAATTTTTCTCAAGGTCACTGGTACAAGTGTCCGAATGGTCACATTTACGCCATTGGCGATTGCGGTGGGGCAATGCAGGAAAGAAAATGTCCAGACTGCGATGCCACAATCGGTGGGACCGATCACAGATTGATACAAGGAAATCAGGTATCAGTTATTAATTTTTTTGCCTTATCAAGGATCCTATTATTGGTAGCAAACGTTATTGTGTCCTTTGATTCTGGATAAAAGGATAATGATAAAGAGTTGTAACTGTGCGAAACAGTCAACACACACGCTTTGGCCTTAAATTAAGCGGCACAACTAAAAGAAAAGTAGTTTTGAACTAGCAAAACTGGAATCTGTCAGGCTTGCATATCTTAACAAAAGCGGACAAAATGATTTGGTCCGTGTATATTAATTATATCATCTGCTTTATGCAGTGCAACTATGATAGATGGCTGTATTTCCCTCTGAGTATTCCATAAAAACAGTCCGGAAGACACGTTCAAAGTCAACGATGACTTATCAATGAGATCACGAGGAACATATTCCTCACGTGACGGAAAAGAAGAACTTTGGACCATGGGCATGACTCCATTTTTCTTTATGATTTTTCGGATAGGTTGCAACGGAGATGGATGGAGCACGACATCCAGCTTGGTCAGACTTCACGAACATGAGGAACTACGACCCGGCCGAACTGAGACGACTGCAGTACGAATGAAATGCTGCCATCAACCAACACTCCATTTTCGTCAAGTTGCTGTGATGTTTATGAAGCGCAGCCCTTTGCTTTTAGAGCTCTCCCAATTGTATGGAATAATTATATATTCGATACTGAGATAATATTTCTCCTTTACGTTGTGGTAGAGTGGTTAACATTTACCCACCTGGGCCAAGTTGCTCGGAGCATGTTTAGCGGTAACCATCGGTTAAGTCCTACCAAAACCTATAGGTTGTCTTGATATTTATCGCGGGTTAGCGCTAATAACCATGCTTCAAAGAACTTGGCCCAGTCCGTTAAACCTGTTACACAGTGACAAGTAGGCATCAAATTTCCCGCTCGCCGCTCTTTGTAGGATACTCATTAAATTTTGAACCTTTCAATAACAGGACTGACTTTTTCCCCCGTTAGATTTCACATTGTCTAACATCAGAAGATTTTGGTACTTAAAAGTGGGGCTCCTCGAGGATGAAAGGGTTAGCGAAAATAGGTAGGAAGTAATCCCGGCAGAATATAGTTTTTAAATACAGATAAAAGTCGACAATAACTGTGTGAGATATACGAGTACCAAACCCCCGAGGTACAGTAAGAAGAGGATTTTATCTTGTCAGGGAAAACTGTAAATTTAGAGTCGTTCTTGTGACAGTCTGGCGCACCAAGCTGTACGAATGCGAGATAGTGCAGGCAGGAAGGTTCTTAAAAGGAAAAAACATTGACCAGAATAAGAACGAGTTACATGGAGTTGATGCATGAGCCCATGACTAGAAACAGGCATGTCATATATTGAAGTTGAGAATGATCTTTAAATCGGTGCGCAGAAAAGCTTGATAAGCTTTTGTGCTCATCACAAGTTCGCTCTCCTCCAGGCGTGAGATGATGCATTAATATTCTGGAAGTTTTCGTTTTTCTTGTTGAAATCTTTGACCAAACACAATCAGTTATGTCAATGCATGCCATGCCCGTTCTTCAGTCATCTTTGTGATTAGATTTTGTAATTTTAGCCCCTGCAATTCATGTACATCGTGCTTTGTGTATTGGTCAAAACTCAAGTGGCAGGATAAGACGCCAGGGATTTAATTTTATTGCCCTTTATTTTGGAGTTGAGAAATAAATGTCCAATGATCTAATGTATTGTGATTTCTTCGGAAGAATATAAGAAATTGCTTGTAAGAATTTCCTAGTCTTAAGAATTATCGAGCTGTTTAGGGTCAATTTTCTTGACCCTTTTTCCCTGATCACTCTCGTTCTTTTTTTCCTTTTAGTCAACTGGGCATATAACGAAACAGTTTTTGAAGATTCCAGAAATGTTTTCACTTATAAAGAGAGTAAAGAAATACTGCGTTAACGGGTTAATTCGTACCCTCTTGCACAAACTATCTTCCAGAACTTTTCCAGGGCTACAGTTTGAGCACTTTTCTAGACCTGCATCTAGTCTCTTGAGTAAGGTACAATAAAATGTCCGAACGGTTGCTCAGAGTTAGGGTTGGGGTTTAAGTTTACAGATTTCCAGGACCTTTATATCGATTTATAATGGCAGCCCGCAGTCCAATACAGGGATGGCGGAGCGTATTTTGAATCTGACTTTTTTTTT
>BLFK01000291.1:1279665-1284665 GCA_014634185.1 Astreopora myriophthalma
CCCCCCTCCCCTCCTTCCCACCGGCCCCACCGTCACTGCAAAAGAATCACCAAGGTGATTCGCACGGTGTGCCTCAGTCTTCCGCTCTTTCCCTGAGATTAACTGACTGAGACTGACTGGTGGACTGACTGACTGATTGGCTTATCGACTGATTGGTTAACTGTTAAATATGCCACGAGCGATTGACGCAAATGATGTAAATAATTTTAAGAACCTAAAGGAACAAGAAAATGAACCAAAATGTATTGCCCATGAGAGTGCACCATGATCAAGAACACGAACCATTAACTCTAAGCAATTTTTGAAAGAAATAGTGCTCTTGAGCACAATGAAACAAAGTCCGTTGCTTCATCAACAAAGTAGTAAAATTTCTATTTGTGCACACGATCGAGGCCGTGGCGGAGGCACATCGTTTTCCACCATTTTCACCAAAGCGAGGCCCTGGCTAAAAACAATAGGGCCTGGATTATGAGGATCTACTTTTGAGAGACACGTTTTGCAGTTGACTTGAGCGGTGACACTTTGTTGAACGGAAGTCGAGACCAATCTCCCGCACTGTTCCATATGAACAATGTCCATGGCTGTAACAGTTGCCTCCACTCGCCCTGAGGTTTTATTGTAAAACAATGACACATTCTTACACAGCACCCAGCGCACACCGGGGTTTGGTTGCTCTGGGCAGCATAAGCGCCGAGCTTGATCAATTTTTGCGGACGGATACGCTGAAGCTGAAAGGTTTTCATCTGACGACGATCCAAAAGCTGGACAAAACAGCTGGTACGCAAGCGGAGAAAGTAGCTTAAAGTGATCGATAACCTCTTGCTGGCGAGGAAACAAAAACGGACTATTAGTGAGCTCAAAGCGTGAATTAAGTGAGAGTGTTCCTATGGCCTGGGAGGGCTCCCCGGCACAGTCATAACCGAGTCTATTTTTACAATTCCCGTTCCCGCGAAAATTTGTTGTCAAGTCCCGGAAAAAAAACATGACGGTCGCAGTCACGCGTGACATGGCCTCTCCTCATTGGTTAAGGTGGCGGCCCTTTGCTCGTTTGCGCGCGTAAAGTACATCTAAAGACAAACCGTTCGTAACTTTGCTGGATCAAGACCGCAAATTGATAGAGCAACACACAACTCTTAACGGAGATTCTCTGGTAAAAGGTTTAGGTGTGCTTTGTACTTTTCTTGAGTATTGATTCTGAATTTCAGTGAGAATTCAGTGCATTCAGTTGCTCCGAGTAGCAAGACATCTGGCTGCTATACACAAAAGCTATAGTCAAGTAGGAAAATGAGGTTGATCCCTGCCTGGGTTGTGTTACAGCCGTGATTTTGTACAACCCCAAGTTGGAGATGTGGAGCGCTTACCATTTGAATGGAACTTTCCGTCAGAATTCTTTGACAAATGGTATTGGGCGTTTCGAACTTAAGGAAAAAAAAAGCCACGAGTTGTACCATTTGTGTGGGAAAACTGTTAGTTCCGGTGGCAAAACAACGGAACGGTTAATCTCAACGATGATTCTCCGCCGACCTGTTAGCTCAGTAGGTAGGGTACGAGACTATCGTGCGGGAAGTCGTGGGTTCAAACCTCAGCCGGACCATCACTCAGGGTCTTTAAATAACTGAGGAGAAAGTGCTGCCTTTGCAATGACATCTGTAAGTGGTTAGACTTTCTACTCTTCTCGGATAAACCGTAGGTCCCGTCTCATAGCCCTTGTTCGTAAGTAACTTCGACGGACGTTAAAGAACCCACACAGTGACTGTTCGCGAAGCGTGGGGGACGTAAATCCCGTGAAAAGGGAACACCTCGGAAGGTATTACCTTCTTCCCAGAAAATTTCCGTTGATGTTAACCGTTCGATTTGTTTTCCCACCGGAACAACTGGTTTTCCCGTACAAATAGTAGGCGCCTGTGATCTCACTTCTGGGTGGTTATCGGAACCACGTGGTCATCACACTTAGTCATCCGTGCCACGCGAACCGTTTGCAAAGTTCAAAAGATTAAGTCAGCACATTCAGATATTTTTAAGACCATACAATGGCAATGCAGAGTTTGAACTCTGCAGACCTGTGCTCTACCGACTACGCTTTCACAGGGCAGTGGTCAGTTCGAAAGTAACGAAAACTTGCCCCTAGGAAGTAGAGGAAAGGATCTCCTTAGACCATTTACTGTAGTGTAGTCTTTTCTATGCCCGCACAATTTTACAAGCCTGAAACAGGCTATCAGAAGGCACAGTTATGAGGCTTTCCCATCTGTTACCATCGGCAAAAACAACACTAAAAGATATCATATACCACTGTGACTGAAGTAGTTTTCATGTACATACCTCTGTTTTTACGTATCGTTCTTTGCCATTCACCGTGATAATTGTTCCAGGAGTTATTCGAGCATTCTCCACTTCTTCTGGTAGCCATTTACAGTCCGTTTTAGATTGCTTCTTTGAAGCCGCTGCACCAACATCCACACAGAAAATGTTTCTGTCCACAGAGAAGCCATTCTGAGATGAAATCCTTTTGATCGTTTGAGCATAGACCAAGATTTTGTCAGCCTCCGTCGAGCTAAGCCCTGTTACTAAGGCTTTCTTGGAAAACTTAAACGACATCTCGTCTGGGGAAAAAGGAAGACTAATTTCACCATAGTTGCATCTATGGCATTTATACTCTTGGTGTTTAAAGCAAGATCCTAATGTAAGCTCCTCTGCACTGTTTTTCGGCAGATCTTTTCTTTCTAACACTGTTTCAAATTTATGAAATTTAAAAGCAAAATAAACCTGATAAGACAGCTGTGAACAGAAGTAGAAAATACAGACACCCACTATTCACGAACTTTAATACATACTTGCATTTACACTTCATCACGTTTGAGAATGACAGAAATCGTTAAAAGCACCGAGACAGTGCATACTTCAATAGTTGTGCCAATGATACTGTTAGAGTATAGTAGTGGGAAATATTTCTTATATATGAATGATACTGAAAAACATGCTAAAATCGTAACTTCATATGACTGTTTTTAATTTTCGTTTTTAATCATTTTCGCCACATTTTAAGGAAATTCAATATTGCGGCAATTCGAACTCTTATGCTTGGCGTAAATTCAGGTTTTGTTTGTTTCTTCATTTTTAATGCATTCAAATAGTGCTTACCAATACCTTCTTTAACTGGAGTTGGAATTAACTGTATAGATGTAAATTCTGTGAAAAGAGAGTGATATTTAACTGTAGCACCATTAATAAATATTTTCATCTGCCCGCCTTCAATTGGTCAAAATGGCTGGGTCACGAGCCTCAGAAGCCCAGGCTAAAACTTAGAAATCCTCACGTGCTTTTTTTCACCATGCGAGTAGTTCCAATATATAAAAGGGTTTAATTAAGATAGCACTGGATCCACCTCACCAGATTTTTCTACTAACTTCGCAGAAACGTTTTAACCTATAATGGTAAAAATAAGAGTGTAGATTAGATGAATGCTTCCAGATGAACAGACTCTGTTCATCCGGAAGCATTCGTCTAATCTACACTCTGAGGACAGGTGCCATGAGAAGCAGCAGCGAGTTTGAAGTTAATCATTCCTTAAAGACAAGGCTTATAAATAAAGGATAACGTCTTAAAATAGAAAAATCAAGCCTGTGGGCTGTGCCCCGGCCAAACTCAGAGTGAATCCAGTAATCACCTAAATGTCACGTACCGTGATATCATCCCCGCTCGGCTGTTAGATATGAGTTCACGAATTCTGGAGTCGTGGATGATCTAGTCAAGTGTGGTCATACCAACGATAATTTATAAGCAGAACTCTGCTATGTTTTGTATTAATATTTCATCAAGAGAAATCAAATTTGAGCGTCTCTTTAATAGGCTTTAAATTGTCTTAACAGGCCTCCCCACCGCTTTTCAGAATTCAAAGGATCCCCGCTGCACGATTGCAAACTTACATTTGGTCAAAAATAAGCAAATATTTCATTTGAAGTTCACTTTCACTTCTTTCGTCTTCGAGAATGAACGCTATCTAGAAAATTTGCTTTATTTAGAGATACGAAACTACCCGTTATTAAAAAACATTTAGTTTTGAAAACATATCTGGCATTTTTGACGGGATATTCTTGCGGAAACTGAGGATAATTAATAATTTCACAAAAATTAAAACAACAATTTCAATTAGAAACCGAAAACCGTTTGCTTTGACACCGCAAAAGCAGAAATAAGGACCGCTGAAAAAATAACCGACAATGCCTTGCTCGGATTTTCGAGCAAGCTGCACATTTTACAGACTCCCTTATCAGAAATCACTGTTTTCCTCTCACAAACTTTAAATGTTGTTTTGAATGTAATTATTGTAGTCACCAATAACAAAAGTAAACTGCTGCGCTCTAATAACCATTGCATTCTAAATGTCTTCACGTATGTTGTTTTGAAATAATTGGACCAACCTAATTACACTTTCAAGTTCCCTATTCTCTAGAATTAGACGGCATTCGGATAGGATTCGCGTCTAAAGGCCGACCGCAGATGGAGCTTGTTGTGTTCTAAAACAGAGCCACCTTGTTTTCGATTAAGTGATCTCCGTGTGATAATAAAGAAGTATTTTTGGCAAGATCAAGAGATTTGTTTAAGTAGGGGTAGGTAATGTTTCGATCGAGCTTTGTCTCGAAGGGCCAATATTGCGTTAACTGACACAAGCTTTGCATTGATCGCATGACAGGATTGAAAATCGTTAAAGCAAACCTCAAATTTAAAGGCTCGAGCAGAATGCATTCACTAGGTTGCAACTCTACGCCTACCTTTCGCGGCGCCCCGGCAATGAACATTTCATATTTCCATGTCCTACATTTCTAAGCTGCCACAAAAAGGTAATGATGTGCGATAAGCACCCTTGCATTACCGCTTTAAATACAAAGAGGCCACGAAAGATAAAAAAAATCTATTACATTTTTTGGTCCCATTCGCCCATGTATGTGAATCGAAAACATTCGTTTGACAGGTCACCCGAAAGATTGATACAGATCTTATCT
>BLFK01000291.1:1289665-1306524 GCA_014634185.1 Astreopora myriophthalma
AACTGCCGGTATCCAGATTCAGACCCGGCGATCTGCCTGCTCCCGAACGCGCAAATTACCTCCCGTCGTGAAACGAAATATGTCGACGGCTGGGCCCTGAGATACTCGGTTACGGTCTCAGGCAAGAGTGACGGCGGGTCCACTGCAACTGATCTGATAAGAGAGCTCAGTCGTCTCAGTCATCCCATTCATCTTGAACATCATTTTCTCCCGTATCATCTGCTTGTCCACCTTCCGGTGGGTTCCTGTAGCTCAGGGTGTTCAGCAGTTCCCTCATGGCAGCGAGCAAGTTTTCCACGCCCCGGGCGAGCTCTGTGTCCCGCAGGGGCCTGGGCGCACCTTCTGCTCCTTCTATAGGATGTTCGAGCCTCGCTTCCAATTCCAAGCGTTCGCGTTGCCCGTTTGGAACCTGGGTGTTAAATGACGGGAGCAGCGAACGGAAGAACATAGAGAAAGCACCGCGCTCTTGGTCAACAGGAACACTCCTGCAAATGTAAAGAAATTGATTAGTCCAACGTGCGAAAATAGCGCTTAGCTCTCACGTTTGCAAATCATGTTAGCGGGGGGACAGACGGGGAAATATTCCTAAGCTGACGTACCGCTTTCAAGTGCCTAAAAACGTTGATAGTGCTGGACCGTACCATTAACACCATACATACAGCGATGGTTACATCGCACGACCACCACATTTCGGATCGTAAGTCCGTTAACCACCAGACGACAGAGCCTCTATAATTAACAAATATGCAAAGTTGGCCGTGCATTCTGGGGCAGTCTAATACCTTAGATCACGACATCAATCACCTTGGGTTGCGGTTTACCCCGCCACTGCACGCGTTTTAATGTCGTGGTGACACTTGAATGTACACTTCATGAAAACTTCACGGGCGTGACTGCTGTCTAACATATATACATAGAAACTAACTGGCTGAGAGCTGAAATCTGTGTCTCGCAGTTGCGCGTGATGAGGCAAACCGTAGACACACAATGCAAGAACAGCGCTTTCCAAATAACATTTCGACCTGGAGTGTTGCCAGTTACGTAGTTGAGGACACTAAGAGGCCACAAATTAGTCACCCTCTCTAAATAAAAGTTTTGCTTCTCACTTTTCCCGCTCGCTCGCAACACTGATCTTTCGGTCTCGATTTTCTCTGGTCCATACGATCAGAACGCCTGGAGCAGGCATTTTCTAACTAGTATTTTGTTGCGAGCGACGTTGCACGAGGCAAAACCAGCGTCCACTCATGATTAGATTTTTGCAGTTTCAAGTTCGTGTTATGTGGACTTAACGTTGCCCCGTGTGTAAAAGCATTTTACCTCGGTGGCCGACTGTATCCTGACATCGAATCCAGAGGAGGCAGGGGGTCGTACGATACGAGAGGTACATTTGCCAAGTCCTGACAACAAAGGTAAAAACAGGACAATAAAATTGTGGCTGACAGGATTGATCGAGTTTTGTGAATAACTAAAACTGCATCACTAGAAAACAAAACAATCTCAGGTCATACCAAAGGAAGAGAAGCAGTGGCATCTTTGATATCTGCAGCAAGATAACGACGAAATAAATGCGCGGAACAAAAACGACGGTAACGAGTTCAAATCGATTGGTCAGCTAAACGGCCTGCATCTAGGCATGGTTCCCCTCACCCCTACCCCTTGTAACTTCATCCCTCCCCACTCTATGCTCCTCACATCACGAACATAGCTGTTAATCACCTGAATACTTTCATTGGAAAGGTCTGGAGACATGGAAGACACAATAGGAGGAACGAGGACGGGTACGGCAACGAGAGCGTCGCTTCAAAATAGAAATTCCCGTTATCGTGATCACTTCGCGATTATTTCAACTCTTTCAATATGCAAAATGTGTCTGCTGTCCAAAAATGAAATTGACATTAACAGTGTTCAAGTTTGGAGAGCGAAAAAAAACAAACATTCAACGTCGTGTTCTGACCTTCTCCCCAGGGCGTTCATTATGGTCCTTTAGAAATGTACCAAATAGTAAAACGCACCTGCAGAACGATTGTTTTTATTAATAAAACCTTCCCTTTTGTGACCTTCCCGTTGCTAAAGCCCCGGAATGTTCGATACCGAACGCGAAACACGAAAACAGCACGAAGCTGAAGTTTCCATGACACCAACAAAATACAGTTCTCTCACTGACCTGACATTATGATGTGTCGGTAAATATTCCGCGGCGTTCCTCTATAGCGAAGCTCACGCCTATAAACGAAAACAAAAACCAACTCGGTCGGTTTAGAGCAGTTTTCAAATGACTGTCGAAAAGAATTACACAATTGCGATTGCTACGCTTTGTGATTGGCTTAAAAATCTCGCGCCAGTTTATCAACCAAAGAGAAGGAAAACAAAAGCCAATCGTGACTTGCACGCGCGATTTTTCCCGCGCTTTGAGCAAGTAAGGTGGAATTGCTACGAATTTTGATTGGCTCATTGCGCTGTTTACACCTGCTGTGATTGGTCGGAGTAGTTACTTTGGTATTGGTTTTACGACACTCAACTGAAAACCGCTCTAACATACTCAACAGCAACAAAGACAAGGACTTTCAGAAAATGCATGCACTGGCACAACTCAACTCACTTGTCTTTACACTTTTCTACCAAAGGATCCTTTGTATCAACTTTTTCCAAAACTATTTTCACATTCGCAGCCAACCAGTCAATCACCTGATTCAATAAAGAACAAGAGCGACGCTATTTGTCTGAAATTTAAAGTCATGTAGTTTTTCAAGCAAAGGGCTACACTGGATACAACAACAACAACAACAACAACAACAACAACAACAATTTATTTGTACTCCTTCCTGCCGAAATTACATCTTCGTTCAGTACTTTGTAAATTTAAAAAGAGTACTGGTTGCTTGGAATAGGCTATTTCCGAATTCACTTCAGCCTCGTTTTCGAAGCGAGTCTAAGTGCAAAGTCTTTCTTCTGAAAATGAGTTTTCCTTCATATGCAAAGTAACCCTAATTACCATCACAAAACTTTCGCACTTGGACTCCCTTTGAAAAAGAGGCTGACGTGAATTCGGAAATGGTCTATTGGCTAGCAGACCTAAAGATAATGTATAGCAAACATTCGAACAAGCGCTGGGCGAGGATCTGAATGGAAATCTTGGCGTAACAGGTACTTAAAAAATCGAGTTCTTACACGCCAATTTTTACAGCATATTGTTCTGTGGTCGCGTTCTCATTGTCGTCTACGTCCCCGTTGCTTCAATATACCAAAACGGCATATTAGCATGGCATCTCCGACCACGTGTACACACTGAAAGCACAGTTATTAACCAGTAAAACGTTTTGATTTTCGTCACTACGGGGAGTAACGTTCTCCCTACCTCAGGTTCTTTCCAAGCATGGTACGTTCTACCAATGTACAGAGCCTCAAGCTGCTTCAAGGGCATGGGATAACTACAGGCAGAATAAAGTGTAAACAGAGACGGAATCAAGTCAGGGGCGGAAACACAGGCAGCCTGGTAAATTAATCCTTTAATTCAATGCAATGAAAAAAGCCCAGTTATTGCAGTAGAGGCATGTACATGTAACCAAGGCTTCAGCTAAATTCTTCATTTTGTTCAATTTTCAGGGGAGACGCTTTCAGACCTTCATGCAGTGAGAAGGGGTGGCGTACCGATTACAAAGAAATGGATTGGATTTGTAAAACTTCCTGCATTTTAACTGCGTTTACTACTATTCGCGCGCATTCAGTAATGCCGTTTCACTTTAGCCGAGCTTACTGATTAGCCCAGTTGCAAAATCATTTGGTTGCTTCTCTTAAGGGCTGTCTCAGTTTTATTGTGTACTTTGACTGCGTATGCACTGTCGGTTTTTTATAAATTTGAACACAGAGTTAGGGATGGAAAAAACTTAAATTCCATATTACCATTCGGCCAAGAGTCTCTAAACATTTGCCTGTTTGGCACGCGAGCCGCGAAAAGTGCATGCCGAGGGCAAAATTAACTTGTCCCGTGCGGGACAACAGCACGGGGTTTTTTTCGAGTCCGGGGAGTAACTTGTGAAAATAGACAAGCTCACCAGCAGGGCTTTAATTGGAATGAGTACAATTCGACAGTGATACAATACACCCAAACATCTAACAAGGTACAAAAAAAAAATAATAATAAAAAAAATGCCTTCCATCTTGTGGAAAGTAACATTAACTTTGAGGAAAGGTTCACACAGCAACCAGGTGGACAATCAGACGTAGTTTGAAGATTTAACGAACGTAACCTGAAAAGTTACAATTCACGACCCATTACGTTACGTCTCATTACCTTTGAGTGTTAACGTTACCTGTTTGCCGATGTGGGAGAAAAGAATGGGTGCTTGATCAGAGACGAGTCTAACGCAACAGTGCACTTGTCCATAAGAGGCAACAAAACCTGTTAAAATATCAGAGTCGGTTCATTGACTCTGGTAAAACCCCAGTTGCTGCCGTAATTTTCATAATGGACCACCATAAATAGGGAGCTCGAGCACACAGGGACGGCGGATTCAATTTCAAGCAAAAAATAAAAAATTGAATACCGAAAGTAGCCTTTCCGAGCTTCAAGATTTCAATTTTTTTTCCCCAGACCTCCCTACAGGTTGGCGCCCTCGGCGCTCGCTTGTAAGCGCCCCCAATTCAAAATACGCTCCGCCGTTCCTGGCACAGGCGTTTTTCAGCGACGCAAGGCAACCGGACTGAGAAGCGTTTCTGCAGGGAGGCAAGGTGGCCTAGTGGTTAGCGCAACAGATTCGCAATCCGGAGGCCCTGGGTTCAAGTCCTGGTCTGACCAGTAACTGGAATTGTTCTAGGTAGTCCCCGGTACAACTCCTCAGCTGCACTTGTAAATAGCCTACTGGTGTGCCTCGCGCCAGTTGGGATTCTTAACTCTGTATATGTATTGACCCTGAAAAGCCCCTCAGGGGGAGTGGTCAATTAAGAACTCATTATTTATTCATTTCCCTTCTAAGCTGCCTTGACGCTACTGCATTTGTACTGGTCAGCGTCTTTACTCTTACAGAGGCAATTTGCTCCAAAATTTAAGCGAAACCACTGCCTAAGAGTACAAAAATCCCACTTCCCCTTGATGTCCGTCGTTCAAAAATACCTTTGCATAACTTCCCTAATAACCTCTGGACCCTTCTCCCCATCTCCTTTATTTTATGGCATTTGAGTCACACTTATCTATTTAAAGTTAACAACGAGTCACAACTCTGACATCTCGTACTTCCCTGTTACTGCTAGTTTAACAACAACTGCACAGCTACAGTACATACCATTGGAAACATAATCAAAGCCCCCTGGAGCTGAAAAGGTAAAATGAAACAGCAATAAAGCAAACAAACAAAAAACCACAAAAACACAAATGACAAGTTGAAGCACTAGCCCATTGATATTAGTGAGCAATTTTGACAAGAGTCGTTGGGAAGGATAACCATAAAAGATGTCGCTATTTGAATTTCTAGTCTTCTGTACAGAGGTCGTTTTGCTTAGCAGCTATTTGCTTAGCAAATAGAACTTAAGGAAGCCAACAAATATTTGTTTTCCTCTTTCTCGCCTTATGATTTCGTACGCAATGGTAACGACTCCTTGTCAAGCTACACGTAATAACAGTTACAGTAGCTAACACACCTTTAAAGAGGGTAGACGGCACATACACAAAACGCTATAGGGGGGCTCTTGATGTTCCATGGAGACAAAATCTCCATGGAAATCTACCACCAGTGCTGAGTGTCATCCGGGTCGAAAGACTTCAATTTGCAGGACACTGCTACAGAAGCAAAAGCGAAGTCGTGCACAACACCATATTCTGCGAGCCAAAGAAAAGACAAAGATACCACGGCAGACATCCTTGAAGCTGATACAGGCGGAGCGAACTGCCAGAGCACATGAAAAACCGGCAACAGTGGAAAGAGAACTGTAAACAGTGCCAGAGTTCGCTTGATCGAGTAGTAGAGTAGCAATTTTAGTGGTGTAGTCACAAGACACTTACCATGTCATCGGCTTTCTTTGTTTCCCCATCCACTTTGCCGGAATAAAAGTATGCAAGAGCCACAGAGAAGGCAAAATTTGGAAGCTGAGACAAGTTCCTGTGAGGCTGCAATATTGGAGTTTAGAAAAATTACCATGCATAATTTGACTACATAATTACACTAAGCGGAAGAAATTACGAAGGTAGGACATGTGGTTGGTGACACTGACAGCAAAGTATCGTTCTTTGTAAAAGAAGGGTGTGCAGCAAAGAATTCAGTGACAGACCGTAATCACACCACAAACACACACTTAAAAGAAAGCATGCCCCTTTAGACAAACTGCCGATAGACCCTTCTCCGCGGAAAAGTTCTTAACCATTAAAATGTCCTTTTAGCTGATAAAATGGAAATGGAACATCAGTTTAGAAGAGGCCCACATTCAATACTCAATAACGGCTGTACATTTGGGATATGGTAGTGACATTCAGCAACACGCTAGAGAGACCGCTGTCGGGTATACTGCATGATCTCACAGAGATCGGAAAGGTGAGGATTTTCTCAACATTGACACTAACAGGCTCTTTGCAAGACCTAGTCACGAGTCAGTCACTTATGAACGCCACACTGGTACGCAATCCCAGCAAGGCTTGCTTTGTTACATAAACAAATCATTGGCCACTGAAGAAAATGCAATTGTCCTTGAAATAGATACACAGTGACTCTCAAGAACCTTTTGCCATGAGATGACACATCATCTCCTAAATATTACTTATGTGGCAATAAATTGAACACAGTATCAGAAACAAAAGACCTTGGTATTTATGTCACATCAAATCTGTCATGGAGCCTACAGGTCACCAAATGTGCAAATAAAGCCAACAGCGTTCTTGGCTTTGTTAGACGTACTGTTGGACCAAAAAGACCCAGACTTGTTCACTAAATTGTATAAAAGTCTTGTTAGGCCAATCCTTGAATATTGTTCACCAGTATGGTCGCCGCACCTTAAGAAAGATATCGCTACTCTAGAAAAAGTCCAAAGACGAGCGTCCAGATTTGCACTAGGCACAAATGCCAATGATTTCTCATATGAAGATCGATTGAAACGACTTGAATGGCCAACTTTGGAAAAAAGGAGAACTTTGTCATCACTCACTGAATGTTACAAGACAGTAAATGGGGTGAACGGCTAAACCCACATGATTTCTTTAACCTTGCTGATAAATACAAACCGCCGCGATCAAACCATCGTTCCAAGCTAAAGAGAATACTTGTCAATTAAACTGCTATAAACATTTCTTTTTTATACGCATCGTAAAGAAACCGCTGAAGCAAAAGACTTAAGATCTTTTAAAAATAGTCTGTTCGGTGAAATTTTTTGAAATAGTTTTATATTTATTATCATTTTGTGTTTTTGTATGTTTTTGTACTATATAAATATACTCCGAAATTGTAAAAAGTTTTCAAAATTGTAGATAAATACTTTTAATAGATTTATGTATTTAGGATTGTAAACTGATATATTGTTATTTAAGTTAAGGAGGTGGACTAGAAAGGGATAGCCTCTTCCACCTCCTTTCACAATTTTACGTGAAATTTTGTTGTTAATGTATTGTTTGTTAGTTTTTCTGTTTCCCGCCAATGACTAATTGTAAATAAACCATTATTATTATTATTATTATTATTATTATTATTATTTCATGACAGTGACATCTACAGTGTATTATCCAATTGACAATCTGGCTTGGATGTGGCGAGTAACAAAATAATTTCAAGGGCGTTCCAGCACCAAATGCAATTTTCAAGGGTTTAAAAGGTCTCCAAGGACCTTCCAAGGCATGTGCAAACCCTGGTTGCTTACCAGAAAGATTCAATCACCATGTTAGAGAAGAGCATAACAGTGTCCATTATCACACTATTATCTATGCTAAATGTCACAAGATTGCAGACTAGGCCATTTCTATGATGGAGTAATTTACTACCAAGACCAGAACGCATTGAGGAGCTTCTGTCGTCAGGCAAATTTGACCAATTGTCTCCTTTTTCGTGGAGAGTAAAAAAATCAGCATAAGAGATGCCACCAAGCAAATGACCTATTTAGCAGTTGAGCAAATCAAGATGTGATACACTTACCTCCCACTCCTCAAACAACCTTATAAGAAAACTGAACTGCTCTGATTGTAAGGCATAAAAATCGATCATTAGCAGAACGCCAAGGGGATCATCATCTGGATCAAGACTGAAAAATAAGAGTTTGAACAATTAAGACAAACACAGTTAAGACATCGACGATACATCTCAACCTACTGTGCCAATTATTACTGAAAGCCAATAAATTACTTATTGCTGCCACTTACAAAATATTAGGGTCCATCGGTTAGACAACCATTAAATGAAGTTGAAGTGTTAAGAATCCGCATACAGACACAACTATTATACACAAGACAGGAAATAACCCAGGTCCAATTGCCCGAGGCAAGTAAATTCTGCTTTTGGGCAAGTGGTCTTGTAAGTCTGTTGGGAAGTGTACATTGATAAACGGTTATTTACAGCAGGAAACTATTTCAAAGCTAAGACTGCGAGATGGGAAAACTGATGTGTTCAAGTATATCGAGGCATGTTGCGTTCCCATTGGGCAAGCAATAGTTAAGTGGGGGCACGTGAAAACTCAAATTTACTGGCCCACTGGGCAAGTGGATTTTAATTTTTTTCGTCCTCTGATACACTTACTTAAGCAAAAGTTTACACAGTTCCAAAGCCGTTCTGTAGCAGCCTAAAGTAACACAAAGCACAAAAACAGCATGTTATTGGAAATCTCCACAAAATTATTTCTACAGAATGCTCTTCCTTTAAAGGTTGACATGAAAATCAATCAATCAAGCTATTGATTGATATATTGACTGACTGACTGGTGGATTGATTGATCGCCCAGCCAACTGACCAACCAACCAGGTATTTTCCCAGGAACAAGTCTCATGTGGAGAGCTTAAGTTAACAGGAAAGTTGCAAATACACTGTACATGTATGGCATTTGGAATAACTGGCAAGGATAAAAGGCCCACAGAATGTGTCGTAAATTGTGTGCCATTGGGTATGCCTCTAAATCACATACGGTAGTTAAAGACACCGGTACAAAATCCTTGATTTTCTTTAAATAAGCAACTGAATGTGACACTATGATTAACAATAACTAATACTGGTAATTATTCACATACCTTTTTGTCCCACAAAAATGATTTGACGAAACAAAGCAATATAGAAGGATCTACAAAAAAGAACTTGTTTTTAATGAATGTCGGTATTTTCCAGAAGTACACGTAGAAAAACCTCACGGAACAAAATGGAGAACCAGCGAAAACCTCAACCTACATACAGGCTGTATGATATAAAGTCTGGAATTTGACCCAGGGCCACATGGGTGAGAGGCATGTGACCCCAGCACAAAGCCATCCACGTCCCCCAAGTACTTCACATACATCACATATATATTAAGCCAGTAGGACTAGCGCCTTAAAGAAATTATCCAGACTCGCTGGGAGACAAGCAAAAAGTCCGGATAATCGAGAGTCCGGATAGAAGAAAATATGAATATTAATAAGGTTGCACAGAGTCAAGAATAAATTAAGCGTAAGTTTTTATTGTCACACTCTTCATTGCCTTTAAATACATGTACAAGTAAATTAAACATCAAACTTCCCTTACAGTGTCTTTCTATTTATTGCTCAGTGCATTTAAAGAAATCAGAAATGTTCTTCTGCTTCTAGAAATGTGAATGGCTGACCTAATGTTACTGTGCATGCATGTGATTTTCATACCGAATCCTCAATTTATATATATATATAGTTGACATAAGTCTTAAGCCTGCCACACACTTGAGGGGAGAGCTGAGAGAATTCCTTTGTGAGGCAGTTCATTCAGCCATTTCCTCTTGTATTCTGTAAAGAAGTGGTGAGATTTTCATGTCGCGAGGCCTTGAGACAAATAATTATCAAACAGGTTTGACATTGTTCCAATGGCCTCATGAGGTGAATTTCTTACCAAAACCTTGTTGTACACGAGAGGAAATAAGAGCTAACTGCCCCATGTGGCATTTTGCTCAGCTTTTTCCTGATGGGAGGGTTAAAGACCTAACACAAATAACACCATTAATTGGAGACCTAAGGTGCACCTGTTCTCTGCTTTCCTGTATTCAAGTCTTGAGTAGCCGGTTGTAAGACTAAAAATTGTGTGAAAACTCCTCTCGAGACAGTAAAGAGCCCTCTCTGAAAATACAATGCAGTAAGAGCCAGTTAATCCAAAAGTCTAAGAAAGTAAGCAGTAACCAATTAAACATTACTTGAGATGACTGTAGTAGTCCTGGAATTCTAACCTATAAGCTCTGCAGCCATTTGATAATCCTCTCCCATTTTGCAGATTTCACTGAGTTGAAGTAGGGAGTCGACATGATAAGGATGCGAGTTCAGAATGGCCTACAACAAAACAAGATCAAGTTGACGAGGCAAGAGTTGAGGATATCCACTGCTCTGAACCACAGTGAAAATCTGCTCATAAATTCTTACACTGTATGGCTTCAGGCTTTGGAAGTATCAAAATCGCCTCCTGGCTGAAGATTGTGCAGGGGTGTGATGTTAAAAGCTACAATGTAAACCTAAATTTCCAAGAGCTTTGGAGCAAAAGGGTCCAGTCTTGACACAAGAGACTGCAGTCCCTTCTTCTCATCCTTTGGATTCAATTCATTCATGGAGATAAAGAATGGATGATATTTAAGAGAAAAGGTGGGCGGCAGAAAAGCAATGAACTGGATAATTCTGACACTCTGTGATTGATTTACAAGAACTTGTTAGAATACCACATTTAATCTTATACAGACATAGCCAAATGACTGATGATTGAAATTAACTTGCAAGTCAGTGTTAATTACTTACAGAAATGTTGTTGGGGTTTAGTGATTCTACAGCATCAAGAAACTGAAACTGGACTTTCTGATATGAGTGAGAATGCTCAAATGAAAAGTAGCTGTGCCTATGAAAAAGGAAAGAAACTGAATAAAAAGGCAATTTCGATGACTGATGTTGCTTTGAATGAGCTCTTTTAAGAGTCAGACCATGAACAAATGAGCATACGAACATAACCGTTCTACCATACTGTACAGGTATCACCTTTTGGTTAAATGTCTACAGTTATGCTTTCAATAACAAGTGGATGTCAAAAGCCACAATGTAAACCTAAATTTCCAAGAGCTTTGTAAAAGCTGTATTCCTGTATTCATTTGCCTCTTAATTGTTATTTTAGAATAAAACAGAAGTTAATGACGGAAAGCAAATATGGGTTGGAGCCTGGGTATGACTGCTCAGCTTCATTCCCTGTGATTACTATACTAGGCTCTTGTCTATCTCTGCCATGTGCTTTTCTCAGCTGACTCTTCTCAAGTTGCAGGTTCTTTCATCCTGCAGCAATTTGACCCCCCCTCCCTCCCATTCTTACTTTCTGGCCCTTGACCATTGCTACCTCCTACTGTAACCTACTTCACCTTTAGTCAATAAAGTAAGGGTGCGGAATGGCTTCCTGCCCTGTGCTGGAGCACCATCAGGGATGGGGCATGTCGTTCTCCGCTGGACTGGGTTAACTTGCCCCAGGACATTATGCCAGCAACTATGCCTGCCTTGCCATACAGGCAAGAGGCACCCCCTCGGCATGGCGCCATGTGCCGAGGCCCCTCATCCGATGGTCTACATGGTGGGTGGGTATTATCCAAGCCTTGCCAGTACATTCCCTGCCCCAATAAATTATGCCCAACTTGTGTGTTTATTGTCTTTTACTGTGCACCTGTCCATTAAATTGTACACAATAGTAACTTATGTAAGTAAATACATTATTTCAAAAAGGAATCGGACAAACTTACCCACGCTTCACTTCAGAAATCTCCATTCTCATCCCTGAAAATCAAGAGAATAGCGGTCCAGTCATTTATTATGTGTGTTTAAAGTGGCTCAAACCAGTTTCAAAAACTGTCAAGGGACTTTCTTACACTGCAACACTATACATCATATATTAGCAATGAATGTTATGGTACCATATGAAACAACCAATTTTTGGTGAACAAGATGTAGTCATTGTTATGACACAATGAGTTACCATGGCAACAGGAAAGCCCTATAAAAACACCCTATATTTTAGCTGTAGTTGCTCATATCTCAAAAGTGACCTTGATGACCCTAATTTTTTATTGCTGGAGAGTGATCAACAGGCCAAGATGCAACTTTCTTCAAAGTTTAAAGAACTTGAGCACATTCAGAGCCACCTTAAATTTTTGAATTTTTTGAAATTTTTGATCTTTTTAAAGTTTGCAGAGAGTTCCATCTTGGCGTGCTGATTACTTTCCAGCAATACATACATACCCTATTGAGACTCCCTTCAACAGGGCTTTTTCAGTTGCAATGCTAACTATTACATAATACTGATGATTAAGAAAGAAAACTTATTTACAATGATCTAATTAAATTCAAAATATATTCAAAATCATACAAAGATATTCAAGATTATTTCATATGAAATATATTGTTGAAAATTGTCTGCTTAAAAGTATTAATTTCTTTAGTATTCTTCACATTGTTGGCTAGCCCATTCCATTCCCTTGGACCCCGAAAGTAAAATGCCCTTTGTCCCATTGACAATCTTCATCGGGGGACCACAAAATTGTTACATCCCCTTGTGTTCTTATTGTGAACTGCTGAACATTTAACAAAGTATTTACCTAAATAATCTGGACCTAGGCCATTTACACATTTAAAATAATTAATGCTAAAAACTAAGTCATTAAATAAAACCTTCTCTGTAACATCTAACCATCTAAGAGATCTCCGTCCCTGAGAGATATGGTCAAACTTCCTTAACCTAATACAACTCTGGCAGCAAAATTTTGTACCAACTGCAGTTCGTGTAAATTGCGTTTAGATGTGTTCCCCCACACTGAGGAATGATAAAATAGTTTGCTAAAAACAAAACTATTTACAAGTAATAAAAGTGTTTTCTTGTCTAAAAGGTGTTTAATTCTACTTATGTGTACAAACTGGTTCATACAACTAGCGGCTGTTTTAGTGATATGTACATCATAGGTAAGATATTGATCGATATATACCCTGAGATCCCTAACAAACGAAACTGGTAAGATAGTTTTGCCTAACAGGGATAAGGAGATATGAGGTAGCCTCTTAACAAGTTGTGCTGAGCCAACAACCACCAATTTTGTCTTCTCAGGGTTTACAAGTAGAGAACTTTAAGTCTAAAACGAAACTAAAGAAATACAAAGCCATGCTTACTGATTGTCGTCTCTGTTTGTCTAAGAATAGCTGAAACACAGTTCGGAGAAGTTTAAGGAAGTTCTCCTACTGATGTAAAGAACTTGTTACATTTATTTGGCAAAGTCTTGTGGTTCTGCAAAGTGCTTGGACCTTTAGCAATACCACAAGACATACATCGATTTAAGATCTTCCAAGTGGCATTCGTATTTCCTCCACTGTTAGCTATTTCATTTCTTACATGGATTTTTTCAGCAAGCCTCAGTTCTCATTTCACTTCTTGTCGGAAGAAGCGATATCCATTCCAGCATAGTTTGTTATTAGTCTGAATAGCTCTCTCAGGCCAACAATCCCTGGTCTTCAAGAGCTGCTTTATTTCTGGTGTTATGAATGGATTAGAGCAAGACTTGATCTTTATACGTTTGATTAACGCGTGCTGATCCAGCACATCCAAGAAGAGAGAACTGAATGTTTCCACTTGAAAATCAATGTCATCAAAAAAGTATACCATGTGCCATGGAACAAGAGAGAGATCTTCGCAAAAGCTGTCGGGTGAGTACCCGAAATAGCCTCTTGTAGTGAAGTATTTGGCCTTTACTTTAGGGCGACTTATCCTCAATGTAACTTCAACTAAGTTGTGATCACTTATTGAGGACGTTATAACTGAACAAGACTCTGCTAGGGTAGGATCGGTAGTCATAATGACATCAATTAATGAGCGCTTTGTTTCTAATCAGTAATTATAGTCGCTTTCTAAATAAATAAAAGAACAAATAAATAAAAGATATGAGCAACTAAAGCCAAAATATAAGATGTTTTTGCAGGCCTTCCCATTGTCACTGTTACTACCTTTGGTTAGATATTAGTGACACTTTCTGACCATTTTTCAGAACCTCGTGCTTGGTCTTCGCATTGCGTTGTCGCATTGCGAAACAAATTTTCTTAAAGTTGTTACTATTCTCCAAACTGTGTTTCAGTTATTCTTAGACAAACAGAGAGGACAATCAGTAAGCATGGCTTTGTATTTCTTTAGTTTCATTTTAGTTGTACCTTGATTGTTTATAGCCCTTTCTTGCATTCGTGTAATTTGTATAATGCATCTATTGTTCGGGGCCTTAGTACTTCATGTCACTTAGTTTTGCCTTTTGTTTGTATTCTGGTGTGACGTTATCGAACATTAATAAGAAGAATTATAAATCATGTTGAAATTGTATGTTGTGGTTGGTGTTTTATATCAATTCTCAGACGACCCTTGAACTTGCAGAACCTTTACGACGCCGAGTTTAGTTACAGTCACAGTAACTTATTGCATCATGATAATGACCGCACCTTGTTTAGCAATAATTGGTGTTTCCTATTGTACCATAACATTGGTACAAAAGAGGATAACAAATTTAGGTGAGGTTAAACTTGACACCATAATGACCAGGAGTTTCCTTATCTACATACATGTAAGTCATGCAGGGTAGTGTGAGGGATTTCACAGGGCCTCAGCTAATTTTGCAGTGCTCTTGTTGAGGTCAAGCTATTTTCACTTACTTTTTTTGTCATGTCCACTCACAGAAAAAGCTTTTACTTCTGTCCCTTCCCTCCCTCAAGGTGAGTATTGGTAATTGTTAAATGCTGTTTAAAAAAATGTATGAGCAAGAAATCAGTTCCTGAGATCACTTACCTGTTGTTCCTATACGAGGCCAAGTTTGTTTTGGTGTTACCAGCCTGTTTGTAAAACATGGTTAAAATTAAAGTGTAACATGATATTCACAGACAGTGTGCATGCATGCAAAGTTGTAAAAGATCCAGGCACACCAAATGGCCTGTGCTTTAAACCCTGGTTTCTGAAGCATTATGCAGAGTATTGCTACCCCATCCCCCCCTGATGGGATGCCCTAATCAATCATACACCTGGACAAAGAGAGACAGTGTGAAGCAAAGTTTCTGCTCTGAGGAAGGAACATGAAAGTAGCACCAAACCTTCAGACTGAAAGTGTGACGTGCTGACCAATCAAAAAGCAAAGGGCACAGCTATCCTAATTTGAGCAAGCTTGAAGCTTTTTCCAGCCACACTCAAGAAAGTTGTCTTTGCAAATAACATTAGGCACTCCTGTCATGGACATCATGAATTTGCAGATCACCTGCCCAACCTGTTACCTCCATAGGCTTCAATTAATATCTATTTTAAAATTCATAATTTTAAATGCCTGCAATTATACCTCGATGCCCGTTGATACACTCTCTGATGTGATTTCCTCTGTCTGTAAGAGGAAAGATCAAAGTTAGCAGCTTCAAACTCCATAAACCAACTAATTAGGTGGTGTATTAAGGTGGCCGAACACAGTTTTCAAGTGCCTATGCCTAATTCACCATTACTTTTAAACTATTTATGATTTGGCACCCGTTTTTGTGGCTACCTGCCTTGAAGAGGCGTAGCCACTAATGTTATGATCTGTGTAAGTAAGTCCGTCCGTAACCCTTTTCAATGCCCGTCCGTGTAGCTCTAATCTTTTGATAGTTTTCGTAGCCAATCAGAGTGCGCTGCTATAGTTTTCGATGCGAATCAGAGTGCGTCCGTAAGCAACTAATCCTCGGATAGTGTTCGTGGCCAATCAGAGCATCGACGGTCGGTTATCGACCTCTTATTGATCCAAGTGTCTGCTTGTGCTTCAAAGCGGACTCCGATGTACGAAGGGTAAGTTAGCATTTATGTTATATACAATGATTTCTTACTATTTTTCATTAATAACCAGGCACAGATTTCAAAGAATCTGCCAAGTGTTTGTTTGTAAGGATTTTTCCAGGTTTTTTGGCGTTCTTTGGAATTTTTATAGCGAGAAGACAACCACTGAATCAAAGTGTTTGTTTGGCCGCCATGATGATCGAATGACTTGTGCAGTTCAACGCCGTCAGTGGCCTTATGTAAATCATTTGGCTCTCCATCTTGAAGTGTCAAAAAAGTCCCTTCGGGGAACATTGAATTTCCTTCGGGAAACACAATATGTCTCTCGAGACACAAATAATTTCCTTCAAGAAATAATTGCTTTGCTTGTTCAGTTTCTGCCAATATTAATTATATAGTAGACAATGTTATTCAGTTGACATTTCAGGGCTGTTAAATATTGTTACATTTGAAGTTAATAAAAATTGCCAAATGTCAAATGTACAAAACTATTTTCAACTTTGTCCATTTTCGTCCCACTAAAATTACTTAGCCAATTTTCAATTATCCCTCTTATGTTTCTGTTGGAGGCACAGCAGCCTCATGGTTAGTGCCCTTGACTCTGGATCGAACAACGTGGGTTTGAGCCCTGGCTGCTCAGTGAATTACGGTCAATACAAAATGCAGACTGCAGATGAGCAAAGCAAATTTCTAGCACATTATTTCAAGGCCAGCCTATCAAAACGAAGAGTTTTAGTCAGTTATTTCCATCCAAGGTAGCCACATGCAGTCCTTGACTGCCTATTTTTTGCAAGAGTCAAGGTTAACCACAGAAGAATTTATTTTCGTATTTTGGTTAAGGTGTGTGCTGTTGCCATGCCAACGGGGCTGGTTAAAAACAAGGCTTAAAAAATGGTTTTTGTTTATTAAAAAAAA
>BLFK01000291.1:1307809-1318347 GCA_014634185.1 Astreopora myriophthalma
AAAACAAGCAGCAAATACAACCTATAGGTCAACACAATATAGTTTTACGAAGGAGACAGTTTAAGACACAGATAACAGCATGCAATACCAAAACTACTACCTATGTTCTACACCAAGCAAGGCTTTAGTATCCATAGGTTTGGCTGTAGAGTGCCATAAAGTAGCCAAATGTACAATACCTGTTTTGAGAAGAGAAAAATATGTCAGATTTGTTTTATTTAGACAATACTTTTTCATGAATTATCCTGAGGATTTTAACCCAAATCACAGCGGTGAGAGGTATGTGCTCTCACTGCAGCGTTATACGTGCTTCCCTTAAGACAAATAGGCCAATTGAGAGTTAACGTCAGCCTCCTTTTAAAAGTGAGTCCAAGTGTGATAGTCTTGTGATGGTAATCAGTTTTACCTTAGCCATGAATAAAGACTCATTTCAATTTAGGAAGACTTTGCACCTGTAGACTCAACCTGAAGTAGAGGCTGAAGTAAACTTGGAAATGGCCTATTAACGAAAATAATTATAGTACACTCAACAAAATTGCTCAATTCTGATAGGTCGAGAGCAGTACAATTAATCCCAAATAGTACTCCTTAGGAGTACCTATTAAGTTTCCATGACAACGGCACGTAAGCACAATCATAAGTGGCAAATTTGAATGTCAACAAAAAAATGGCCGACAGTCGCTTCGCAATTTCCAGTGAAGACGTGCTTCAAAACTTAAAAGAAACAGCAAGCAACTACAACACGAAGAAATCTCAGAAGAAACACAACAGAAAGAAACAGAAGAAACACGAAGAAATCTCAGTTCGTAATTTTGTTGAATGTACTATAAATAAAAAATCCTACGACCTTCTCGTACCATTCGGGATTAATAGATACTCGTGATTTTGAAAGTTCTCAAATTGCACTCACCTAAAGGCTCGTGCACTTTTGAGAACTTTCAAAATCACTCGTACCTATTAATCCCGAATTGTACTTGAGGTCGTGTGATTTCCTATACATACTTCATACTGGTTCTGACGGCACAAAAGTTCTACCAGGCAATTTACCAGGTTTTTCAGTTTCCTGTGTTTTGTTAACATCCTCGTTCTGGATATCATCAACATTATCCTTTCCCTTTAAAAATAAATATATGAACAAATGAAGAAGCAAATAAATAAAATAATAGAAATAAAATGAATCAATGAACCGTATACAAGGAAGTTCACAGCAATCAAACAGTAGCATCACAATATGCAACCTCATGTGCTAAAATAAAAATACAAACCTTCTTCTAACGAATACAACCTCAGAACAAATAGCAAAAGGGCCAATGTATCAATGTTGTCACATCTTATTCACTCCACTGATCTGTAACTATCCATCAGTTAAGGCAGCTCACTACAGCTGCAGTTTTATGCATGCTAGAAAAAGATCTTGAGGCAAACTTACGCAAAACACCTTTTTAGCTTTCTAAATTGTGTTACAGCTGTATATTACTCTAAACGTAACATGGATAATTTTGAGCTAGAAATCGAACCCTAGGTGCACAGAAAATGTCAAGAGATCTCAGCAGGGGGACTGCAGAAAATGTCAAGAGATCTCAGCTGGGGACTGGAAACTATAACTTTTATGGCCATTTGCCTAAAAAAACGAGCCATGATTGCACTGGAAAATTTCAGGATTTGAAAAGTGACCAGAAAGAAACGTGAAAACCTGTTGAGCAAAATTTTGGTAAAAGAGAAAAATGCTGAATTTTGCATCTTTTGAAAATTGGGGCTAAAAGTGGCTGTGGTATTGTTTTGGTCTAATCTGCCCACTGGCCACTGGTTGTATGGGCAGATTTTGAGGCAAACAGCCTTAAAGGTTCTAGTTTCCAGTCCCCTGCTGGGCTCTTGTTCTTCTACTTTTGACATGTTCTGAGCACTCCCCTTCAGAGCACTTGTTTGTCTACTTTTGACATGTTCTGAGTACTTATGACTCAATTTCTAACTCAAAATTATCCGTATGGTATTTGTATAGGTAATAGCATGAGCTGTAGTGGTATTTGGCAATAATACCGCGAGTGATATTTCAAAATTATCCAAAATAATTATCCAAAGTATTATGCTATTATTTGTTTATAATGGAAGGCGAGAAATTTTGGCTGTTATACCACTGCTGTTATACCATTTTTGCTGTTATACCACTATTACGCAGAAATGGCATTACTATCAACCAATCAAATCCCCGGAATTTCTTGGCTTATATTATAAAGAGTAATACAACACACAATTTACAAAGCTATGCAGGTGTCTTGCACAAGTTTGGATCAAGATCTCATTCTATTCCACAAAACTGTGGTAAGCCACCTTAAGTGATCATAAAGTGCACAACATAACTAATCTAACACCCTGTAAACAGGTGAAGATAGCCTGCATAGCAAGAAATCTTCACTCATACGGAATGCTTGGATCCAGGCCCCCAGGCCTTACAATGGAACATTAAATGCAAGTTTTAAATGTCAGATTATCAACAACAGAGGACCAAAAGGACAACTGTTGGATCAAGAAGGACCTGGATCTAACACCTGTTTTCTGTGCGTTGGAATGGTCATGTGATTTATGATCACATGACCAACTGGTAGATCACACAACTGAGCTAGATGTTCTGACAAGGTAGAAATATTTTGCTTAAAAGTTAGTTGCATTTCCTCTGATTCAGCTTTTCACATTCAGTTATGTTTCCAGAGCATTTACGATCTTTTCAGTAGAATGATTATTTATGGAAGGGAGTTGAACTGAAAGGGCCAAAATAACCTGTTGGGTTTATCAACAAGTAAGATGGGGGTTTTCCTTGAAGAATGAAAAGGTTAACAGCTGGGGCTAGTTGCTCAAAGCATGCTTCGTGCTAACCAGTGGTTAAGTAGTACATGTGTGAAGACCATAGATCATAGGTTGTCATGGTACTGCATTTAACGCTTGTTAGTGCTGTCCATGCTTGAAGCAACTCTGCCCTGGTTGTATTCAGTTATGTTAGTTACCGTGGTCATCGTCCCATTTTTAACCTCTTCCTTCCCTTTCTTTTTCCTCTTTTTCTTTTTCTTTTTTACAGAAGCTGATTCAACTAACGATGGCTTCTCTTCTATTACATTTTCTTCAGCACCTTCTGTTGGATCTTCTCGACTATCTGGAGAATTTTCATCCGATGGCTGATCATCTACGTTTAACTGCAAGAACAATATTATTTCAAAGTGGAGATAATTTATTATAATCTTATATTTACTACCATATTGTAGCTTATATGGATGAAAATGGCTGTGCTATGTTCAGGTGCATGGAGTAACTGGGTTGAGAATTAGTCAAGCTCAGTGGCCATGAGAGAAGAGTATTATATGAGAGCATTTTACGAGTTAGTCTTTCTCTTGTAATCATTTCATGTCCAATTCTCAAACAGTTTTATCTGCAAACATTCTTATCTTGGGAATGAGAAGTTCGATGAATGTGACAACACATTCATTGTGCTTCTACATTCACAAGTTAAAAGTGATTGAAGTTAAAAATTGTTTGAGAGTAAACAGTATTAAAGTATTATAACAAAGTTAGTTATTATTGTTGTTGTTATTATTTACAAATATTACAGCCCTTCAGTCACAGGAGGATTATTTTCCTATCAGTACTTGCAAATTCAAACTAATAAACTGACATTGATGAGGGTCACTTCCAACTTTTTTGACTGAAGCTGAAGACCAAGAAGTTGCCTAGGGAGAGAAGAACACTGTTCCATGCACCAAAACATAATAGGATCAATGGTGTGAGTGGCATAGTGGGACTATTTGGGCAAATCGTAGTATGTATGACAGACTGGAACCTAGTTTTTGTAAGCCCTCATAAGCCAAAGAAGCCTGAAAAATAAAGTGTGCTTGGTTAGGATGTTTTTGTGCTGTGTTGTCAGTTTTTATTTCCTGCATCTGTCTCCTGAAAATGTCACAAGAAGACAGCTGCATTACATATGCTGGTAAATAGCATTGTCTATTTTGCGTTTTTTGTTACATGTACTTCCTTGACAGGCACTGTCATGCTTAAAACAGAGCACTACAACAATGCCTGTCTCCTTAAAACATATAAACAACAGCCTCCATTTGGCACAAAAATATACTGGGATATTTGTCCGCAGACATTATCTGTTCCGAGAAGTGAACAGTTTTCTGAGAGCAACACTTGAGGAAAACTGTGAGCTTCAAGGAACAGATCATGTCCAAGGAGGCTATTGTGTTTATTCTCCTTCAAATATTTTTCCTAACAAGCAGATCTGCCAGTCTGTCATATGTCAATCTTGTCAAAGTTTGTCAATTAGCTTTCAAAATTCCTATGTCTTTCAATTCATTCTGAACAGATTTCGCTTCTGTTGAAAGAATATGTTGGAGGAAAAAGCACAACATTTGAAAGGAAAACAAACTTTTTTTACAGAAATCTGAGAAAGACAAAAGTGAGATACACCTTGCAGATGTAAGGTTACAGGGAATCTAACCACCTTTTGACAACAAGATGAAAACAAAAAATTGTTAATCATCGCATTCCATAAAATAAACCACCATGAACAAAACAGCCTCCACTTTACTGTTCTGGTCTTTTTCGCATGTTCTTGTGTTTTATCTTGCTAGCATTGAAGTTTTGGAAAGTGGGGAAAATTATATCATTAAGGAAATATTCTCGGATATTCACCAGTTTTAGGCAGGGCATATTTGGTGACATGACGGGGTTAGACCAATCATGCGCAAGCAAAAATATTTGATGGATTACAACTTACAATACCCCTCTCAGACCAGACTTGACAGGACGTTTTGAGGGGGAGGGGGTGACAGTTGAGAGGGAGTTTGGGAGGGGATGCTAAAATTCCTCATGGGTCGAAGCACCAACCTAACTGCACTTTAAAATACTTCTCGATCCTCTCTGAAATAGAGGCAAAAACGTGTACTCTGTACTTCATCACTCTTTTCTGCGGTTTAATCTTTTGTTTGTTTTCAAATTTACACCTTTTCACTGAACAGATTACGAAAAAACGTCTGAAAGGCTCTCGCAAAGACCAGCCATACAAGCAGAAAAACACCACGTAAGCTTGCCTTACCAAGTCAAAAGGATTGGCCACAACTTTCTGTTTCTTCTCCGCCTTAACTGTCGTAAAACTAAATTCGTCTTCATCTTCCTCGTCACCACGTGAAATTCCCCGTTCTTTATCACCCTGCAGCTTCCTCAGAACACGCGAAGACATCCTTCAAATTTTTCATAGAACAAGTATGTACAAATTACGGCGGCTAAATCAAGCAGGAAGGACGGAAAGCTTAGAAGCCGCGCCGGTAGATGTTTTGAGGCGTGAGAAAAACGCCTGACAAGTATTTCGTGGAGCCCGTGCAGATCGATATATACGTATCTTTAACTTTAAGTATTTTGTGAAGCCCTTGCAAGCTCGATACGTATCTTTAACCGCGTTACGCGAACGACGTTTTGCCTCAAACGCACAAAACACTTTTCGGGCGTAGAAAAATAAATCCCGTCCCGCGAGACATCATGTGATTTTGCAGAGAGGAAGCAAACGGGGCAGAACTAGACAGTGAACTAGAAAACGGGGCAGTCCAGTATGTCGTGGAAGGTTGTCTGGTTGCCATTCCTAATTGTATCAGTTTTAATCCAGTTTTCTCGTGGATTATACGTGAACAGCTCTAGATTCAAGCAATACGCGCATATCAAGACCAAAACGCCTTTTGCCGTGCAAGAACAAGCAGTCAAAGATCTGATAACAAGGCTGATTGGTCCAGAGCATGCTTCTCGGTTTTCCATAGTGGTGGACTCCAGGTTTGGACCTCTGGAAAATCTGGATTCTTTTCAATATGTCACCGATTCTTCAGATGGAAAGCTCGTGATTACTGGCACGACTGGAGTAGCGGCAGCACTGGGCTTTTCACACTTCCTCAAGTATGTTTGCCATAGTCACGTTTCGTGGAGTGGTAATCAAATCAAGATTCCAGATCCTTTCCCTCTTGTGAAAACGCCTGTCAAAATCACCAGTCCAAACAGGTTTGTCGCTGAAACTACTTTGTTTGTTTACTTTGTTTACTTCTCCCATCCCCTACCCACGGGATGGAAGGTCCTTGCAGCATAAGAGCACTGCACCGGCATCGCAGAGGTCGTGGGTTCGAATCCCGTTGAAGTCACTTGAATTTTTCAAGTGCTTATATGAGACAATTGCTCAAATTGTCCAGAAAGTGCGAGGATCATTTCTTCAATTCCTTTCTAACCCGCACTTCACAATCATTTCATAAAACATGTAATCAGGGAAATACTACATGTACTTGAAAGTTAGATACTACGTGGGCTTAACTACAGAATACAGGGCCACTTATTTCCATATCATTGAATAACAAAAGCTCCCATTGTTGTGTGTCTCGTTCTACAAAAGCTTCTAACTAATTTGCATGTGCTGGCCCTGTGTAGCCCTGTATTCTGTAGTTGCTCCAAAAGCTGAATTTATGACATCACTGTAAATAGGAACTTGGCAACAGCTTAGAAATGTCAATACTGACAAATTGTTCATTGGCCACACCTGTGTTACCTCTGTTAATGAGCCTAGAAGTCTTGGTGTCTGGCTTGAGTCAAATGTGAATTTTAATTCACATATCCTTAAAACCTGTAACTAATAGCCTTTCATTCCTTACACAAGAAATGAAAGACAGATAAGGAAATATCTGACACAGTAATCCACGCAGACACTTATCGATGCTCTCTATAGTTTACTGGCCATTCATCTCAGCAATTAAGCTTCAATGCATTGAGAAAGCAATTGTCTCATATGCACTTGAAAAATTCAAGTGACTCCAATGGGATTCGAACCCACAACCTCTGCGATGCTGGTGCAGTGCTCTTACCAACTGAGCCATGAAGCCACACAGTTGAGAGCAGGTCAATTTGTTGGGCTCATGCATGTTTTCCTGTGAAAGGCTCAGTGTGTCGAACACATGGCACTTTTCTCACATCTTGTCTGTAATGTTCCATTTATACTGGCTCACAGTCCATTAAGAATAGAATTGTTATTTTAAAGATAATTTTAATCACTATTAAGGCTTTACAGTGCAAAGCACCTTGTTACCTCAGTGAGCTTGTCAATCTTAGCTGAAAATCCTGTTATAACTTGCATTCAAATGATGAATGCTTACTTGTGTGTCTTACTTGTATCCAGCACTTGCAGGCTCATTAAATAATTGGCAATTATCTCCAACTTAGATCATGTTATTCATTTTATACTCCTATACCTTTAGATTTCGCTATTACCAGAATGTGTGTTCAGTGAGTTATTCTTTTGCATGGTGGAACTGGACTCGCTGGGAGCGTGAAATTGACTGGATGGCCATGAGTGGAATTAATCTGCCGCTGGCTTTCAATGGACAAGAAGCCATCTGGCAAAGGGTTTATCTGAAGATGAATCTGACACAGCCGGAACTTGATAAGCATTTTGGAGGGCCAGCTTTTCTTGCTTGGTGTGTAGTGTGCTTTAGTCCCGTTATATGCACCTTGAAAATGGGAACCATTTGGCATGTGCTGAGAGCTGACTGGTTGTAAAGACAAGTACCCCCTTCACTGAGGGTCAAAGGTCATGTGATTCACATTAGGGCACCATTTACATGGACCTGGTTTCAGATGGACATGTTTTCAAGGGTTCGCCATTTACACAACAGATTAATTATTGTAACCATATCATTTTCAAAATACTTCACTTTTGTCAGCATTTTCAAAGTGAGGCGGTTATGTTAATGGTCTTGATTGGCATGGTGTAAAAAGAAGGGGAAACCACATCAAAAATGAAGCAGTTGCAAATGATAACTGTCTTTATCTTTATAAATGCAGTCTTGCAGTAGGTACAAGGGTGCCACTGAAGGTTTAAAGCACCAAATTGGGGAAGCCTTTTGACAGCCCTATGGTTTTTCTTTTTAGACTTCCTTGCCCCTTTACCCTTTTTGTTTAGCATTTGTATAATTTTTTATCCTTTGTGGTGAATAAAATAAAACTTAAAACAAACAAAAACACAAATAAATGTTTAGTCTTAACACAAATAGACTTCATTTTGGTTAAGACAAAACAAAATCCTCAATTACCTAGAACAACTCGTTCAATTATTTTTAGGACCTTGTTGCCTGTGTATATTTTTGTTGTTAAAGTGATCAAGTGTTGACTTACAAGCTGTGAAGGACTGGCAGACATCCCTCTGTTGCATTGCTACACTGTATGAACCATTTAGCAACTAAGAAGATAATTGATAAAGTGTAGGGCTGCACTAAATTCTTTTCAGAATAGTACCTTACCCTGTTTGGGACAAGAAACCACTCAGCTTAATTGAGGTCATTTTTCTACCATTTTACAGGTCAAGACTGGGTAATATAAAGGGTTGGGCAGGCCCTTTATCATCAGCATGGCATGCTAATCAGTTGTCTTTACAACATAAAATTGTGAATAGAATGCAGGACCTCGGTATGACCCCAGTGTTCCCAGCATTTGCCGGACATGTTCCAGATGGCTTAACAAAAGTCTATCCAAATGCTAATGTGACAAGATTAGGAAGCTGGGGCCATTTCAATAGGACTTACTCTTACACGTACCTCTTGGATCCAAGTGACCCTCTATTCAAGGTATGTTTACATAGTGCAGGCTGGAGTACTATCCGTAAGTTGGCATGTGACAGGGGATTTTCAGTTGAAATAAAAACAGTTTAATCAAAAGGGATTGAATTGCAAGGAGGAATATCAATTTAAGAAATTATGTTTCAGCTTTATCTTATTTAGCTTCTTTTGTTTGCAGTATTTTCTCTTGTCTAGCATAATTTACTTAAATTACTGAAGCAAAAGCTGTTTTGTACTGTTCTTTCTGAAGCCAGTGAATTAAATTTTATTTCACTTTAACTTTTGATGTCTGTTGCCCAAATGCATTGCGCAGCAAATTGGTGGAGCATTCATTAAAGAATACATGGCTGAATTTGGTACAAGTCACATCTACAATGCTGATACTTTCAATGAAATGACTCCTCGATCGAGTGATCCATCATACCTCTCCAATGCCAGTAAAGCTGTGTATGAAGGAATGTTGGCTGGTGATCCAGATGCCATTTGGCTTATGCAGGGATGGCTCTTCCTGGAATCAGCATTTTGGAAGCCACCACAAGTCAAAGCATTGCTACATGGTAAGGCAAATAATTGCAGATTGTACCAGGCTACATAGTAGCTGCTGAACAATGAGAATTCTATTAAGGTTGCACGAAGAATTCACTAATTGGTCTGGCCACGATAATAATATAAAACAAAGCGATTTTAAATCACTTCCTAAAAAGGAAGGTGTCTGATCCAAATAAGGAGTACGATCCCATAAGGCCATACGGCAATCTAAGCACGTCGGCCATATTGAGCGCTACATAATTAAAAACAAAAACAAAAAAACTAAAAACAGTAACAGCAACCAAACAAAGAAAGGAATAAACATGATTTAATGAACTGTTTCCAAGAAGATAACAGTGAATACATCATCACATGATTAACAAACGTCTGTGACACGAAACAGAAAAGTATCAGCGTCCATCTCCTGAATTGTCTGAAAGGGAAATCAGAGAGGAGGGAGAGGTGGGAATTGGTGAATTTTTCGTGCAACCTTAATAGAATTCTGATTGTCCAGCAGCTACTATGTAGCCTGGTACAATCTGCAATTCTATTGCAGGTTGCACTCCGAATTCACTAATTGGTCCGTTTAAAGGATGCTCTCACCATTAAGGACTGCTTTGCCAAAAGAATTAGAATATTTGGGCCGGTAGTAGAAACGATTGAATGTTGTTTCCCTTGTCCAATCAGCTGTTTGTAAGATGTCCTGGACAGAGACACCTCTGTCCCTGGCAGCTGAGCTGGCTGCCCCTCGAGTTGAATGAGCTTTGAAGGTGTTAACATCAATACCCGCCTCTTTCATTATGTCCTTCAACCACCTCCCAGTGGTAGCTGAAGACACAGCTTTATTGGGTGCTTAAATGGCTAAAAATATTGGTTGGGGCCCATTCCCAACTACTTGCCAGGCTGAAGTTCTTTCAACATAAGAATCCAGGCATGTTACAGGGCACAACTTTTTATTGTGTGGGAACTAAGGGAAAAAGAACTCCATAGATTTAGTGGCAGTTCTAGTCTTTGTCAGGGCTGCCAACTGAAAAGAAACACCTTCAGGGATACATTTCTTAAATCTGAGTGTAGAGAACCAACTTCACAGTCTGGATCAAACAGCTCAACTTCACATGCGTTTATTAAACGTCAAAATTATGCCCAATCTGGGTACACACAAGTAAACGATTCACTGAAATAAAAATACAATTGAACACACTGAAATCAAAGTAAAACTGGCAAAAGACCTGAACTGCTTACAAACAAACACACACGAACAAAATAACTTACAAGTTTTTCGTGTCTGATCCACAATCGAAAACTTCAAAACACGAACACAAAAACATCCTGTGAGCTCTATTGAAAAATCAACAAGTGCGGTCCAATGCGGTCAGCGGTGCACTC
>BLFK01000291.1:1323841-1335332 GCA_014634185.1 Astreopora myriophthalma
TCCATATTACAGACCATGTTCCCCAAGAGAAACACACTGATAAAACTGCCATGTAACTTTGCTCCTATTGGTGTATAACTACTATCTGTATTAATTTTGTTGTTCAAAGGTGTACCCATAGGAAAGATGATTGTCCTAGATTTGTATGCAGAAAGTAGACCCGTTTGGAAGACAACAGATTCCTTTTATGGACAGCCATTTATATGGTGTATGCTTCACAACTTTGGTGGGAATATTGGTTTATTTGGAGAACTCATGAGTGTTGCTACAGGTATAATTATATAGCTACAGATGCATCTCAATAACCTGAACCTTCAGTAACCAAGGGAAATGAGAAAGATTCAAGTTGTTGGGAATTATCAGAGGTGGAATAGGGGTACATGATAAAGAAAATTGTACCTGAAGGGAGACAAATCACTTTGAAATTAGTATGAGCTTCAAGTAAAAGTATTACACTGTTTGACTGGTCAGTGGTTTTTCTAAGTTGAAGTGAGTTGTTGACAATGCCATCATCTTTCAGTTGATACCATCATGTGTTGTGTCATATTTCTATATGGGTTCCAAATGCTGCCAATTTTTTGCATTTGGAAATCCTTGTTAAATCTTTGCCTTCTAAAGCTAAATTCGAATTACTGTACTCGTGTCAAGTCATGCAGGTGATCACATGAAAACTAGGAAAATGTCCAGGGTAATTTAATTAGGAAAATGTCTAGGGTAACTCTGTGAAATACGATCGTCTGGTTGAATATAGTCATTGAAAGGACGTTAGCTGCTGACATTGGTTTTTGCCAACCAAAATGTATCTATCTGCTCAAGGTTATGAAATGTCAGTTAATGTATGTCATTGAAATGTTAGGGTTTTCTCAGGATTTTAACATCATTCTTCTGGACAACTGGACTCTACCTACAATGTTGCATATATGTGGCTTTTCAGTTTTGGCCTTGATTTGAAAGTATGTGGGATACAACATGTGTCTTCGCATGTGTATGGGGAGAAGAGCTTTTCCGGGGGATATTCTTCTTCGTTCACAGCTGCTTTATTCTTTCCCTTTAGGACCCATTAGTGCTGCTGAACATCAAGGCTCTACCATGATAGGAACTGGTATAACTCCAGAAGGAATAGAACAAAATTTTGTGATGTATGAGCTAATGAATGAGATGGGATGGAGGTCAGAGCCTGTTGATCTTGTACCTTGGTTAGAGGCTTATTCATATAGGAGATATGGAATCAAGAATGAATATACACTGCAAGCCTGGAAGCTTTTAGGAAGAAGTGTCTACAATACTACATATGGGCGGCATCACACTCATTCAGTTATTGTGAACAAACCATCACTTACTTTGAATTTTACTGAGTGGTACGACCCTGAGGATGTGTGGCAAGCGTGGGATGCATTGGTTATGGCTGCAGACAGCTGTGGAACGGTGGAGCCATTCAGGTAACAAAATGAAAGGTTTCAGGGTGGGGAAAGAGATGCCAATGGAAACGTGACATAAGTAGATACAGGATGTTATGTGTACATGTAACTTGGTGGCATCAAGATATGAAAATTTTCATATTTACAAACGCACCAGTGAGTGAAACAAGTGACTGGAATATTGTTTTTTAAGTAGTTAAGCAAAAAACCTAAGAATTGCCTTTTATCAACTTTTTCACCTGATTTCACATGAAATACATGTAGACCGATTTAGTTGTTTTATGCAGAAAAGTGAATTTTTCACAAAAAAAGCTTGGTACTTTGCTTAAACTCCCCCAAAATTATATCAGAAGCTCATGTGCCATTTTTTTTTTTAACTATAGTTGTGTGTTTGCAAAAACAAATGTGTGAAAATGGGTAATGACATTATGGACACCCTCACTTAAGTGAGAAAATGGGAAATGTACTGCATGTGTCCTGGATGTACTTACCTACATAATTAGGAGTGGCTATTTTTCACCAAAACGATGAAGTTATCATTGGATCTTCATTAATTAAAAAATAGAAAATAATATAATGCAATAGTAATAGTAATAGCAGTGGTAGTCATAATAATAACAATCTTTGCTCTGTTGATAAAAACTTCCAAGTGATCATTTAATAATCAGTTCATGGGTAATATTGTCCCTTTTATGGCATCTCTTAAGAAAGCGTTCAACAATGTTTGAGGTCTGCCCAGTGCTGGTGCCATTTAGTGAACACAGTTGACTCAGAGTTTTCATCGCAGGTTAAACACTCTGACTCAAAAGAAACTCTTTCGTACCCAAAACAACTTTGCACGACAGTTATAGTACAAACCAAAACATCAAATGCAATAATTATTAGTAATTATGTAGTAATAATTATTGCAGATAAAGGTGCTTTAGTATACAGTATTTTTCTACATGGGACATTAATCACATGACTTTTCATTTTCGAAGGTATGATCTTGCAGATGTAACCAGACAGTCCCTGCAACTGTTGGCTATTATCTCATATAACAACTTGGTGGATGGTTACAACAACAAATCGATACCCGAAGTTCAAGCAGCTGCAGCAAAGTTGTATGAAATATTCTTAGACATGGATGCTGTTCTCTCATCAAACCAGTATTTCCTGTTGGGAAATTGGCTCAGTGGTGCAAAGGCACTTGCAACAAATGTCAACGAAAGCAGGCTGTACGAGTATAATGCTCGGATCCAAATCACCTTGTGGGGCCCTGATGCAAACATTGAAGACTATGCCAACAAGATGTGGGGTGGAATGGTGAAGAACTACTACAAGCCTCGCTGGGAACTGTTTGTGTCCTTCCTTGTTGATGCAGTTTCTCATGGTACACCGTTTGCAGGAAAGAAGTTTAAATCTTCTCTGTTTGATCAGGAAACTAAGTGGACATTTGACAATAATTCATTCCCAGACAGTCCTGTTGGCGACACTTTGTTCATTGCAAAGACACTGCATGAAAAGTACAGGCCTATGATGTATTGATTTTGAAAATATGCTAATATATTAAAATTAGTAAAATTAGTAAAATTAGTAAAATTAGTTTGTAATTTTGATACAAATAATGTATTAATATTCCATTTATAGTTTTATAGAATGCAATTCGTAATCTTACGTATCTTATGGTACCTGGGTATCCTGTGCATAGAGTGAGCTTTTTCTGTGTTTTTTGTGCAAACAGTCCCCTCTGACATTAACTCATGGGTTCCAAAACTGTTACACATTTTAGTTCTTTCCCAGTAGTAGTGGGTTTTATAATAAGCTCATTTCTGATCGCTTATAATAAACATTTGCTTACTTTTCCCCCCTACCACAATTGTTCATACCAAGGAGTCCCTCAATTAAGGCATTGTTACACTAGGCAATTCCTCTTTCAACTTGTCTCGCAGTTTGTTGCCGCAAAAGTTCCCACGCTGCGTGACAAGTTACTTGACCAATGTTACACTAGGCAACGTTTCGTGCAACTTGTCTCTCAGTTGATCACATGAAGTTAAAGGGTCGTTTTTATTGATTGATGCAGCAAAACATTGCGACACAAGTTGCAGGATAGATGTTACACTGTCCATTGTAGGAAAAATTTCTTGCAACATTCCGAGACGTGTTGCAGAAAATTAGAACTGACTTCTACTTTTTGCAATGATTGCGGCAACAAGAAAATAGCGAGAAATGTGTGTGGCAGGGTATGTTACACTAGGCAATTTTTTGTGCAACTTGTTTCACCACAAAATTGCAAGACAAGTTGCATGAAAAATTGCTTAATGTAACAGCGTCTTTAGCAACAAGACTAATCTTACTAAACTGCAGCACGAATATATGCTCATTCGTGTGTCATAAAAATTAAAATTTGTGAAATTCTGGAAGTTTTTTGAGATTGTCCGGAGATCATGACTAAAGTGTATTCTATCCAAGCCAGTTTTACAAGGATTTGCATGTAGTCAATTTGCACTAACAGGCTGATATTTCGGAAGGAGGCATTTTTTAGTACCGGTAATAATCTCGCACAATTTCAACAAATTCCAGAATTTCACAAATATAGTTTTTGTGATGTCATCACCTCTTTACTCTAAACTTTCCACTTTCTGCCACATCCCACAAGCCTCACATATTAATACTTTTGATTGATGTTCTTTACATAGATACATCGTCTTCATGGCATCTTGGCTTGTCTAGTCATTCCAACCTCCAAAGTTCTCCTTATGAATGCACTTTATGATCAATGATTACTCCTAGGTATACTACTACTTTTTGTAACCAAATCAAATTTAAAAAAAAAATTGAAGCCCATTTTTTCTAGATAATTCATGTCTATTAATGGCAACTGAATTGCACACAAATAGGAATCTGAAAAATGAAGACAATCCACTTGAATCTTTACCAACACAAGGACCTTACCTCTACGATAACATACTTCACCAAGGAGTAATATCCCATTTGCCTGATAGCGTCAATTTACCACCAAGACCAGAATGCATTGGATGGCTTCTATTGTCAGGCAAATTTTAGTAATTGTCTCGTTGTTCCAAGGAGAGTAGAACAGTTCGAGTAAGAAAGGATTTTGACAAAGCATTCTGGTCATAGTAAAATGACACCATGAGATTGTCTATTTACGGTCTCATGACTTTCCATGCCCTTTTCCAGTTTTTTTCTGGGAACTAATAGCAGTACAAAATTGTGAACACTGTCCTTGTTTTGGGGTATTTTCTTTGGTGGTCATTGTTTTGCTTATGTAACAAGCAAGCCTTGCTGGATTGTTCCCCAGCATGGCATTGATAACTGACACATGATTAGGTCCTGCGAAGAGCCTATTAAATTCCATGACTTCCCAGGCCAGGAAAATGAAATTGTAAAATTTAGGTATGACCTTTCCAGATTTTCCATAACCCCCCAAAACTCTGTTATCATAAGGATTACGTTGTTATTGCTTTATCTGGGAAATTATTTTGAAGTCTTCACATTTTTACAGGTTTGGCACAATTCTATGTGACGGTTGTAACAACGTCAAACAAGTCATTTAAAACATCAGTTTCAATTTTATTTTCTAGGTTACAATCAAGCAGTCACATCTAATATTTTACTCTTCAACACCTGAACTGAGCTTGGCTCTGAAATGAGATTAACATGTCTTAATTACCTGATCACTACATCACAACTACTATTAAATTAGTCCAACAACAAAGTACAGAATTACAGCAATAACCACATACCATGTGAAACTGTTCTTTATTAATTATATCTTACAAACTTTCATTGTTTCCAAGGTGCAGTATAACCCTAATGGCGATTTGGTGGCAAGAGCCATAGAAAACAAAATTATGGAATGATACATCACATTACTTCGAGGTTGATCTGTTGCTTAAGTAATTGAGCCTCTTTCTGATCATAGAGCAGTTTTTCACTTGAGTATCGAAAGCAATTACACGATTGCTTTGGGTTGCTCCGTGACCGGATCAAAACAATTCATGCAAACTTTTCAATGAATCAGATGCAAAACTAAAACCGATTGTGACTTGCTCACACTTGCTTTCCTACACTAAAGGCCAGCTGCATTTACTTGGTTTGCATTTTGGTTGGCTAGTAAAAGAAAGTCGAGAATTACTTCAATTTGTAGTTTGCTGAAAGGTGTTATTTCCTTCAGAACGGAATTGGCTCAGTAATCACTTTGGTTTTAGTTTTACAACACACAGTTCAAAACTGCTCACTCAAAGCTGTGCTCAGTCGGTTTTTCAACATGCATCTAGGAGTGACCATCTTTAGGAAGAATTGAGTCATGATACATGGAAAATGGAATGAAATACTTAAGGTGCAGGTAAAATATGACAATTTTCCAAATTTCATAGCAATAAAAACAGCAGTCATTTCTTTACGATAGTCTAATCTGTAAATCAGCATGTTCTTAATCAAAGGCTAAGCTGGCAAAGACGCCTGGAAACATTCATCCATAACTGAAAACTTGAAGAAGGAAACCAATTTTTGACACAAGAGACCTGTGGCTGAAATCAGATGTTTGCCTTACAAAGTTGCTGTACTTCAAAGCCCACTGCCAATGAGTGTTATGTAAAATTAGTATACATTACTCCTTGATATTTTAGTGCAATGTTCTCTACAAATGAGGTGCTTTAAATTTCTTATGGAATCCAACAAAAAGTTAAATGTTTTCTATATTACACCTGTGGCTGCTGCTGATTGCTTCAGCCTCTTTAGATTTTCTCCTCTAACCTACCCAAGATTGTGTAACAAAACGACTTGCTGTCCTACTGAAAGTCTCACACTCTGAGCAAAAAACTCATTGACAGTGCTATTTGAAGCCCACACTATTTCATTCTTTCTTAAGTCCTAATAGCTTTTTGTTTTGTTTGCTTAGCCTTCATCGAAACATATTAACCATTACAGTAATAACCATCAAATCATTTTTCTAAGAACAAAGGTATTCTCTACAGTTCCTTTGAACGTGAAAACTTCAGGCAAAGGATACAGAACTTGCCACTTCATAGTCTAAGTTCCCTACAACGGAAACAAGCTGTGCAGCTTAAGTCTGCTAAAATATAAATTAAATACTTCTTCAATACAAGTTATGTTAAATTAATACTTACAGCGAAAACAGAAAGAAAACTTCAAAATTGTTTCCAGAGTGTGGTGTGTTGTATGTTACTTTCTTTTTTTTTTGCTGCTTTCTTAGAGATGTCTTGAGACCAAATCACACATACACAGTTACAACAAAACCCTGAAAACACTTGGACATGTTGGAGATCTAAATTTATTTGGCAGTTCACATGACTGAAATTTTGAGACCTTCCATTATCTCTACACTCGTAAAGAGAAAAGTTCACCCCTGCCATGCTTTCCAATTTTCACTGTAACAGTAATACTTATGGTTGCTTATAAGCCGAAATACTACAAAAGCGTCACCAAAATGTTTGTTTAAATCTAGTGCCTCATAATGGGTTTGTTGTGGATATCTTATTTTCCCCTAGGATTTAACAAAACAAAATTTTAATCAGGTTCTATATAATAAGTACCACAGTCGTAAAAAGAATTGCATGCAATGAACTAAAAACAAAGTGGAAGAAAAGGAACATGCAAGAGACAGGGAAAAATAACAGGTTCAATTTAGACTTATGTCTTGGCATTTCAAATCAGATAATATTATCTCAAACAAAATTAAATGTAACTTCATGCAGAAATTATTCTAACAGTGTACACAGAGAGGATAATGAATGTAAAAACTTAGCACCTCATTTTACTTCCTCTACAGGGAACTATTATGGCCAAAAAATTAAAAATATAATATTGTTCAATTTAACACTAAAATGTCATTATGTAAATAGCAGAGTTTGTTGTGACTTGTTGCATGTAGTCAGAGTATTAAAGAACCTAAGGAACAAGGACACACCGTTGGGCTTCTTCCCAAATTCCAACGCTGTGTCTTAAATCCCTTTTGGTACGCTGGTGGTCAATGTTATCTTCACCTAATGACATGTGTTACACATGCAGTAGCACTGTAAATATATTAGTGTTACTGGATTTGATACAAGCAGTGCAGCAAAAGCGTAACCTTGTATTGAAATCAGAGTTGAGAAAAAAATGCAGTCCCACAGCACAACATAATGTGAGGTATATGCCTAAATTGCTGATGTTTTCAGAGTCTTAATGCGCTAGCACTGAAAAATTCTGAGTTCTACTCCCCTCCATATAAAAATTCTCCAAAAGCAAAAGAAGAACTGGCCATGTTTGATCGCAAGAGTAGCCAACAACATGTAACCCCGTACCTATTTCACATGATTAAATTCTTTGTAAAAAGTATTCCTGATAAATCAAATTAATTTTAGAGTTATAGCATTATCTGGAAGCAGAGGCCTGCCGTTCCTCCATCATGCTGGTTAGCTTGCGTTGCAGCACCTCCTCTGAAGATGAGCGCTTGGTGGGTGGCTGACTACCCTTGTCATCCTGCAACAATGCTCGCTTACGACTCACTTCACCAGATCCTTGCTTCAGCATTTGGTTGATGTCCCGAAGTTTCTGTGTATGGAAGAAAAATGAATTCTTTTAGTCCTATCACTGCAAATCTGATTTCTCACAGGTACAGATACAGGTTGGTGCATGCATTTTTTTTTTTCCAAGAAAGGAAAAGAAAGGACTAAATATACCTGGAAGGATGGGATGCGCAAATAAACTGAAGCGGGACCCTACATAACCTATCACTTGAACCTTAAAGGGAAGTTGGGAAAGGGTCAACTAATCAAGGTTAAAATTACAGAGAACATTACCTGAAGAGTAAGAAACTAATTTAGACCTATAGTCACAGCATCAAGTTGCAGAGGGTTTGAGTGAACAGTATCTTATGTACATGTACAAACTACACACCTGTAAAAACAGTTCGTTTCACCCTAATCCAACAAAAATACAGTTTTAGTTTAAATCATTTACCTCAGCAGGGCTCTCTTTGAAGCAATACAACATCCTTGTTGTTGGTGTCATTGAAACTCCTTAAAAGAGAACAAAATATATTAACAGACTTAAACTAGTTTTTAAAAAGGAAGACTAGAAACACTAAAGATGCAACTGAAATGTACATCTGTGTCTCTGATATAATTCTGTTATAGAATTTCCATCTTACCATTCTTGTGAGGGGATATGTATACAGGATGTCTAGAAGACACTTTGCATCTTGGTGAATGGGCCTGATTTTTCATTACTGGTAGAGGAGATAGTGGCGGGGAGTCCAACTAACAGAAAAGAAAGAAAACTGTCCTCAACAACATGTCTCAATCCAAACAATTTAAATGTGCAAATTTATTTATCCAATGAAACAAGGTATATTCTGCTTTTCACTGTAAAAAGATGGTGTTTTGGGGTGCGGGTGGGGGGTGGAAATTAGTACAAATAATCCATGCAATCAAGTCAGTTTGTTAGGGCTAGACTTAACTTAGAAGACATTGTTGTGGACTGCAAAACATTAAACATTTTGTTTCAGAAGTACAATTTGCATCCAGGAGTAAAGACTGCTTTGCCCTGATTTGAGTTCAGGAAGCAAGGTTTGCCTCCATGTTTTCCTAATGGCTAAATGGCTGGGAAATATTTTCTTCAGCACCAATGTTTCCTAGCTTAGCGAGGCCTTTCATATGACATGTATCACTTACTGCCCTATCCCCAGACGAAAACCTCAGTGCAAAGTTCTTCACCCTTTTGATGAACACCTATATAAAAACCACTGAGTATTAGAATTAATAGGACTAGACTGGAACAAAACAACCATTCTTGAAAATACATCTTCACTGTAGCAAATGAGTTTTTCAGCCCAGTACATGGATAAATGGCAAGTTATCAATAACAGCATCATCATCCTACATGTAGCTTCGTTTATCCACATATTTTACACTTGCTTATGCAGCTAGTGTAATGTTCATATTATGTACTGGATGTTGTGGTTTATGTATGTTGCTGGGCACTGGGGGTAAGATTCTTTCGACCATCATGGCCATCGATAAGATGAGAATTTTGTGTATATATTAAGTTCCTTTGTTATCTATCACATTGTGGGATGTAATCAAAGGGAAACATTACAGCTAGTATCTCTGAACATTTACCCACCCAACCATGAGATTACGAATGCAAAGGCCAGACCACAATACCCGAAACTATGTCCCCTCTCTTTCCAACAGTTAGTGGTTCACAAGTAAGGGTTGTGAGACGGGGCCTATGGTTTATTGTCCTTATCTGAGAAGACTAGAAAGTCTAACCATTTGCAGTTGTCTTAATGTTTTGTGCATATACGAGAAAGACAAGAACAATATGGTGGAGACACTGAGTAAAGTAACAGACACTGAGTGGAAGGACTGGTTAAGGGGCCTTGGCACCTGTTGCCATGCCGACGGGATGCCTCATGCCTGCACTGCAAGGCACCGTCTCAGGTTTCTTAAGACCCTGAGTGTTGGTGTAGCTGGGGTTCAAACCCTTGACCTTCCACACCAAAGTCGGTCCTCTTTGAACTAAGCCAACCGTTTTGTGGTAAAACAACACCATACACTCGTAAAAAGATCTGAGTTCTCCCAACAGGAGTCAAACCTAGAACCTTTTGATTACTACTGGAATGCCACTGAGCTACAGCAAACTTCCGCTGCTCAGTCCCCAGCCTGGTAAATGAATTAAAATTTATGATGAATTTATCAGTGATGAAGTGGGTATACCTTACCCAACAGCTTGTCTGCTATTTTCTTTTGTTTACCTTATTGTAGAATTCTATAAGATCCCCTCTTTCCCCATCAATGTTTGGACTATTCTCAGTGCTGCTGGATCCTGAGGCACTGGTGGGAGGGGGTGTTGAAGGAACAGTACTTGCACTCCTCACTGGGCTAGCCCTTGCACTATTGGATGCATGAACTGGGCTGGAAGGTCCACTACTGCCGGGTTCGCTCTTGATGCCTGCCAAAAAAAAAAAACATTAATTAATTAAATTAAATCACATTACGAAATCAACAACAACCCACCATTCCACAGGCAAGTCCCATCTCAAGGCCTATTGCTAATGCCTTCAGTTGAGATTCCTATGCAGAGTTAACGAAATGCAAGCAGTGACACAAGGAAATAAATCCGTAACCAGAAACCATGGACTGCTTGGCCAAAAGTTATTTTTTGCATTCCCACTCCATGCCTCTCAGACATGGCAAAATTACTTTCCAGAGTTCACACAGAACATTGCAAGCATTTTTCAGGCCCACTCCAGGCATTATTGATGCAGTAAACCTCACAAACTACAAACCACAATCTTGTTAAGTCTATGTGGCATTCACAGGCTCAAATCAAACTCTGATTTCCATTTGGGCTGCTTTTCCTTGCTTTCCGTCGATTTTGCAATTTTTCCAAGTTGCTGAATGTCAGAAGGGTACACTGAATTCTGGGCACAAAAATGTTGCTTTCTGGGACTCCCCTAAAATCTTGTCATTTTCAAGCCTGTGCTTCCTCAAATTGGCAAACTTTTCAGTTTTCCTTCCTTTAACCATTGAAAAACTGTCAGAAAATTAAAAGCAAATAGCTAATCTTAACCTCTTACCTTTACCTCCATCACTGCCACTGCTCCCAATCGGAGCTCGTCTCCTTCCCCTGAGAAGCACACTTCGATAAACCTTGAGATTCAGAGCAAAATGAACTTGTTTAGGTTGTGAGAACAAAAGGTAGTCTCATCTTGCAACCATAAAACTGCACGTTAAAACATCAACCTTACATGGCTAACAGCTTGAGGTTGGGTGCGATAACACTTCATTATGTTTTGAAATGACAAGTCTGCATTTGTCACCTGCAAAAAATAAGATAATACATGCAGACAACAGACAGTTCGTTAAAATACAATTCGCAACCATCACGATGGCTAAATTATGACAAGTTTAGAATGATCATCGCAGTTAATTTTCCAATTTAAGCAATTGGAAAGGAGAAGCCTGAAAAAATCAGGGCTTCAACGGGATTCGAACCCGTGACCTCCGCGATACCGGTGCGATGCTCTACCAATTGAGCTATGAAGCTACACATTGGGAGCG
>BLFK01000291.1:1354438-1411671 GCA_014634185.1 Astreopora myriophthalma
TCAAAATCTTTGATCAAAATCCTCTAAAAATTCTTCTAGTGTCACAAAACTCGAGCCTTGATTCTTGAAAAACATAAACGAATTTTGACTGGTATTGTGTGTGGATAGGATCAATCTAATGACTGCAACGAAATTTTATCAAATGAATGTTTATGTACTTGATACAACCAAAATGAAATCTTTGAACCTCTCACTTTGTGCTTGTGTAGTGTCAGAGTGCCAAATTGCAGGAGGTTGGAGATTTAAAATTCCATACTATTGTCTTTCACATTCACAACTGTACTTTTACACCCAAAATGAGTTAGATGCTGTTGTAGTTCACAAAATGAACACTGTAACTTATTCAATCCTTTCATCAAAGGTAACTTAAACTGAGGGGCAAGATTAAATCCAAACAGAGTAAATGTAAGACTTATTTATAGAGAAAACACAATTTCTTATTGTGAAGGTCTTTGAAACAAATCTTTCACTTGCTTTTATTATTATTGTCAACATTACATGGCTTAATTGTTCCTTTAGGAAACCACGATTCACTGACAAAAACTGTGATCAAATTATTTTTCTTTGAAGAACTCAAATGTGATCCTGAATGATGCTAAAAAATGCAATTTGAAACTTAAAAGCTAGTTACTTTCACTTCAGTAGAATTCAAAATTTTTAGAACACAGATTTCACAACCAGTTAGCTTAATTAACAAATAGTGCAATTCATCTGGAGGTCAAGTCTTTAAGCCACAAAGTGTGATACAAAGCAACAGAAATGTGTCAACATAAGACCAAACCTAAAAGAAGCAGTCTGGACTCTGCTCAGCTGACAATGCTGGAAGCTTCATTCACACTGTTATGGGTCTAAACTTGCCGGGGATTGCATCCTCGGCATATTTTAGTTACATTGACCAATAGAATAGTTGTTTGTTTGCTTGTCATAAGAAGAGATGTGTCAAAGCTATTGAAGCATGAAAACATGCCTAAACATGTCTCTAGTCTTTCGTAAGAAGCAACATTTTCAAATCATGCAAGGTAAAAGAAGTTTATTTCTCTAAGCATTCAGGGGTAGCTCTGAAGTAAGGAATGTTCAAAAACAGTCTCATCTGCACACTTACTCAAAAACCACCAACATTGCCACTCAGGATTAGTCTCTTTCTGTGGGGTGATGGACATTGCCCAATGAGAGCATGGGTGCAATCACTGACTAATTGTGTGCAGCCAAGCAAACATGGCTGGAGTATTTAACTTTTTTGCACCCCAAGTTAAATTATCTGGAAAGATTTTTTTGATGATTATTCTATTTTTCTGAGCAATTATGCAAAACAATAATAATAAAAAACCTGCCTGAAGCAAAGTGTTACACTGGGAGGCAGGACCTCCTTTGATGCCCTTTATATTTGCTCATTGCTTCTCATGTCTTATTCAGGGCCATATTAATAATGCCAGTGTCGTCATTGACAATAAAAATATTGTGGGATTTGTGTAAAAAAAGTGTTTACAACGAATTAAAAACACAAAACACAAAGTTGTGCACTTTTAAGCTCTGCATGCAGCCAGCTATCTAAAACCCGTAAAAAAACCTTACATCTTCGTTGACAATTAAATATTAAAGCACCGGTTTAAAAAGTGCAAAAACAAATTTCAGAGCGGATGACCGCAGTAGTAAGGAATATTGATTACACAAAAAGTTCAAATTTCACAAGAAAGCAGACACCACCCCTACTCTTTAACTGTAAAGGACTCTATCCCTTCCAAAGCCTTCAAATCACGTTCAAAAGCGAAACTACTAGGGAGCGAAAGCTTATCCTCAAAAATTTTCACTGAGCTCATGGCTCGTACAATTTCTTGTCCCGTTCGCAACTCGCCGGTTCGACGCGTTTTGTTAAAAAAAAATCAAATTCGTGACTCTAAACTACAAATAACGATTGTGGACTTATCATTCCTACATTCTCAACTCGTTGTCATGAAGCGGGATAAAATACCAACTCCAAGACAGGGAATTCGGAGAAGAAGCGTCACATATGATTCTCACGAAATTTCGCGCCAATACGTGAATGGGGAACAAAGCAGCATATTCGAACAAGTTTGCACCCACCATCACAGTGAACTAGTGACAAAAACGCTATTAATTTTTTGTCTATTCTTTATACATTTAACGCCCCAATTACAGTCAAAATCGAGAGAACAATTCTTTCGCAAAGCTCTCACCTTTCGCCTGAATATACAAAGTCCAACAAAACGCGAACACATCGCCAACACTGCAGGGCTGTTTTCTGCGGATAAAAGAATTTCAAATGACGACTGAATACGCCACGAGTCACTAATTTGAATATCACATGTTTGCAGCCGAAAACATCTAACAAAGCCGGGTAGCAAGGAAAAAAAAAAGCGAGGCAAGAAAATATCACATGAAACGAACAAGAGGATGTAAATTTGGAGGTCAATTGTTCCTCAGAAAGGTAACAGGCTTACATTCGATACGCCAAGCTCGTCACGTTAGAATTGTTTATAAAGACATTTATGTATTTACCTCGATTTTCGACCTCTCTGAGTCTTTGCGCTTTCCTCTCGAGGATCTTTAAAGATTTCCAGAAAAATTGGCTGGTACTTTTTGAAAATAACAGTGGAGACGTGGAAGTTTCTTTCCAGTAGTTCGATTTTCTTTCGAAAGTCCCCGGCAGCGTTCGACATGTCCAACCATTTCTTCATCTTACTAAAGAACTGAATCAGACTGCAGGAAAAAAAAACAACAGAAAAATCGAAAACAAGACTAGTTATGAAATAGTATCAAAGAAACTGAAATCGTCCAAAAGGTCGGAAAAACCTACCTCAATTTTGCTGCCCTTAGCAATCGAGTTAAGGAGACACAGTTGCCTTCGACTGTCCCTGAACTATCAACGGTCGGAACAACACTCCTGCGGCAAGCGACGTATAGAGCACATGCCAGCCAATGTAGACTATCCCCCTGCAAAAAAAATATATTTATTAAAAGTGCATCTGACAGAAACACCTGATCGTAATACTAAAACGGATGGCGGTCGCAGAAAGGTAGCTGCCGTCTACGAAATTATCCATTCGAAAGCAAACATCAAACATGTAACGAACGTACACAAAGGGTAGCTGGAACTTTAATACCTCTAAAGTATAGTTCGTGCTTATTCTCTCATACGACGACCACGCTTCATGACTTGTCTCTTCGTCCATATTAAGATCTCGGCAAAGATTTTCATATCGCCCTGAACTGTTAGCCTCTTCGTCGTCGCTTGAACTCGCCATTTTAGTTTTCCTTCCGCGGTGCCAATACGAAACGCAGCAGAAAGTCGAAATGGCGGGAAAATGTGACGAGCGCCAAATATAGCAAGGCGACGACTGATGTTCGCATGACGACAGCGCGTCAGCTGTCAATAACAATGGCGATTGAGGTGACCTCTTACCTTATTTGGCAGTAGTTTCCCGCCCTTTTTAAAAAGCTTCAAGCGACTTCAGCTGTGTTGACGTATTGGCCGCTAAACTTCCCTCCGAACATTTGTTGGATTTTTCTACGAAGTTGTTTTGAATAGTTTAAGTCGCTGTCTAGAACTTGCCAATTTTTTTTTTCACACGTACGCATTTCGTCGGGAAAATTGTTTGCGTTTTCTCGCTCCAGATGATGAATAAGCGTCTTCTTTGACTCCCGAGGGGATTTCGCTAAGTACTTGGTGGCACGCGCCATCACGACATCATACGAAATAGACATTTGTACGTAACTTCCTTCTCAAACCGTTTCCTTTCCATTCTGTTTCAACAGGATTTTTTACTGAAGAAAAATTATGATCGCAGTAGTTGATGTTTTTTGTTTGTGTTGTGAACGAACGTAACACTAAATGTTCAGCCAGGGCTAATGAGAGTTGAAATGCCTGAGGTTGATCAGTCACAACAGCTTATTGGGTCGCGATAAGAAAGATTTTATATTAAAGGCCGATTATGGCTCGAGGGAAAGTTGTCAGTATAAATGAAAATGAAATTCCCTTGTTCATCACCTGCTTCATCAAAATGTTACCTGAAACAAACGTAAGAGCGAAATTTTGTTTGAAAGTTAATCAAGTTTGGAACGTCATTGTCCTACTGTTGTTCTTTTCCTTAACGAAGGTTTTAATATTTATGATTACATGTCTTGAGGCACTTGCGGTTTTCTTTTATAAACAATATGATATAATTTTCCGTTGTCATGTGTTGTTTGTGAGGAAGGGTCGGCATAACTGCTATTGTAGTGGAAAAATGCGAAAGAAATAAAACTTTTACCGAAAATAAACAAGACAATTGACGTTTTGCAGTCCGGCATGTTAACAGGGCGTTCACAATTTTACACTCTATTTGTCCTAAGTAGTGGGAGGACCTGGAACACCGGCAAGTGGAAAAAACACCAAACAAAGAACAACAACTTTGCGTTACTTCTTGTTATTTTAAATAAACAAGTGCTTTACCTACCGGTATACTTTTATTTATGGGAATATCGTTTGCAGGTGATAACTGGATTGTGTTCTCGATTGACCTTTGAGAACTCGTATTATGAAACAGCCTCCGCCTGAATTACGTTTCATGGGCAATTTTCTCAAAGAAAAAAACCTTTTTGAGAAAAAAATAATAATTTTGCAAACAGAGCGTTCTCCGTTTTTTGTGTCGTGAAGACCCAGAGAACAGGGGCGTGTCTGGTAGCTCGTGTAGGGATGTACACGTGCCTTCATGGCCGGCGGGACTTTAAACAACGGCAAGCGGGGGAAAACTTGACAGCAATGCCACCAAAGAACAGCAAACCAACAAACAGCAACTTTACGTTACTTTTAAAGTAATGGTTGGGTATCGTCTCGGGAGCGTGACACGACCTCTGGCCGCCTGCCCTTGACTTTGGGAAGACTTATTTATTTTTTCTAGTTCAAAGGAGCGTCCGCCTTTAGGTTTTCTGGGAAACTCGTATCGTTTACCTTCGCACAACGCTGTAGCAAGTCGCTTAGCTTGTTGGCACTGAAAAATTATGACTCTCTCTAGTGCCTCAGTAGTTGAAAAGAATTCTTACGCTCGCGCTTTGTCGCCCCTAGTGTCAATTTCCATTCTGTTTGGACCTGGAGAAAGGTTTCATTCAACCGTACTATCTTGGCTCGGTGGAATCATTTTCACCATACTGCTCACGGGGATGACATTCGTGGCAATTGTCGGTGTCTTCGTTCGTACCACAATAGACACGTGGATCCAATTCTCCATTTATGTTGTTCCCCTAATTGCTCTAGTGTCCGGATTTCGCGTCTACACTTCAACGGCATTCGACAAGCTGCTAAAAAGACGACTTTCAAGGAGGTCATTGGTACATGGTTTCGTAGAATCTGATCAGGAAGTCTCGTGGCACGAGTCACAACGACCCTCTTGGCTGAGGAGAGCTGCCATCAAGAATTGCCTCTATCCGTTCGCCTTGGAGTTGTATCAGTGGACTGCGTACGTTATTTTTCATTTGGTTTTCAAAAGTAGCGGTTTCGCAGGCACACTTTCAGAAAACAAATCCACAGTCATAGACATTAATCCAGATTTGTGGCTCGAGCTTTACTACACTTTTTGGGTGATGGCCATGTACATCACAGGGTTTGTTTCCTACTCGTTCATTCTCATCAGCCGATTAACCGTTCGAGATGTGATCAGTTTCATGTGTATGTTTGGAGACAGTCCATTTCTGCTGCACAGACCGTCGAAAGAACGAAATCCGGTTTTGGAAAGTTTGATCATGAGCCCTCTGAGAGCAGTTATAAACTCTATAACTGGATTTCTTTTCATGGATTTGTTTCAGACTGGGAAAGATATTGTTCTGTTTTATGAGGAAGATTCACCCTGTTTGAATGGGCCACAGATGACTCCAAATCCATCTGATCCAAATCGAAGAAGCCTTGATGATTTCTTGGGTTCAGTGCATTCTGCTTCAGTTGATGTGTCAGGGCCATCAGAAGGGAGACTTGGTGTGCCAAGGCAACCCTATGTCAAGGCTTCTGTTGCTTGTAAGCACCTATCCAACATGGTGGGAAGCATTGAAGTTCTTGCAGGCCTGTTTCAGCCATTCATTTCCCTAATAGCCTTTTTCTCTGTAGCTAATGTTATTATTCATGTAGGAGCTATTCTTATCTTACCACAGACATTTCAAAATGTCTACTCATCTCACTGGTGGACCTTATTAAGGACTTGTATATGGCTTCTGTTGTCAATGCGCCTTCTCTGGAGTGCCTCAGGAATGACAAGAGCATTTTCCCATGTGTCACAGCATGTCAATTATTTATGGTCCATTGGTGAGCTTCAGGGTGATGAACAGGAATGGCAGAGGTTTTTCAAGCTGGTGGAAACATTCCAATTAGGTTCTAAGACATATGGCTTCCCCCTTACCATCAAACAAGTTGCATCAGTTGTAACATTTATCAACTTTGCACTAATCATAGTTTTGTCAGTCCTGAGGCCATCTGTGCACTTGCCAACGACGACTGGTCGTTGAGGTCATGCAGGGTGACTGGGTTTTTGCTTCCTAAACAGGGCATCCAAATCCAGGATGCGGTAGACTTAATGCCCCTGTTAAGGCTGGCTAATTCTAATTTTAAGATCAGTTTAATGAACATGTGACTGATGTATTGTCCAAGTGTACAGCTAGCTTGTGTCAAGTAAATCATGCAAAACATCTATTTGATAAATCAGTGCTAGAAACCACCATAAATTCTCTTGTTTTCAGTAAAATGTTTTACTGTTCGTCAGTTTGGGCCAGTACAACAAAGAAGAACATTGCTTGACTTCAGAAAGTGCAAAACTTTGCAGATAGGGTTGCCACTGGGGCAAGAAAATTTGACCACATGACTGCCATGTTAAAGCAACAGTCCATTGGTTGCCAGTTGCTCTGCAACTTGAGGTCTGAGATGCTGTAATGGCATTCAAATGTTTGCACGGTGTAGCCCCAGTATATCTGCGCAGCAAATTCATTGTTAGAGCTGATGTCCACTCTCTCAATACTAGACACAGAAGCAAGTTGGATGTACTGTTATTCAGGACAGCTACTGGCCAGCGGTCGTTTGTATACAGAGCCACTCAGCTTTGGAATGATCTACCTCAGACTTTAAAAGATGTGAATAGTTGATTAATTTGAAAGCTGCTCTTAAGAGTTGTACTTGGGAGAATTTTATAGTTTCATAGAACCTAGCTATTATACTTAGATTCACTTTATACTAGCCAGGATAGTTCTTTTTTATACATTTATAGCTTTTTATTGTTACTGAAAAGCCACTTTCTTGGAGTGACTAATAAAATATTATTATTATTGTTATTATTACCTATTTACATAAGAAAAGTAGTGGGCTCTCTATTATGACAAAGTAACCTCCTGCCTCACTGCTATTCATAGGAAACTGTCACTGAGCATGAAACTAGGGACTTTAAGATCTAGGACGGCAACACCACCAAACAATAGACTTTAATGAGCAAAACAATGGCTAATGAGTGCATTTTGAAGTTTGGTGCATTTCTTTCCTGTTCTCTGCCAATCTATGATGTCAAATTACCAAATCTCGAGTTTTAAGGAAAACGTGATCATGAGCACACAATGAAGAAATTTTGATTTTTGCTGATTCTTAGTTTGAACACCATTCCTCCCAATTCAGTTCCTAGATAGTTCAGATAGTTTGTAGAAGTTGAACAAACTGTAATATTCAAGAAAAACTTTGAAAATGCGGAGTTGCAATTTTAAATGGTGTTTTCATGGACGTCGCCATTGTAGATCTTAATTAAATTCCTCATTGTTAAAATTCCCCATTGTGGTAGTTTCTCTGACTTTTATAACATCCTTGTGATTTAGTGAATTGAAGATTGAGTATAATCAATTCGTTTGAGGTGCTAAGGAAGTTTGGACAAAGCTAGCCCTTCCTAGTGCCTGAGCACTCTAGCTCAGTCTGAACCAGGGCTTAATAAAGGGACATTGCTTTGTTGGCTGTGCTTATTAGCTTACTGACTATTCTGAACTGAGGGTAGTGGTGGTAACTTTATCAAGAGCAGTCACTTTATTGAAATGTCAGTCATTCTAGGGGTGAGACGCTAACTGTGACACACACCATTAGCTTTGCTTTAACAACCTGTAAATTAAGTAAATTACCAGCTGTTCATAAAAATCCACTTTGTAAATAAGTAACTCTATAAAAGCTAGTGTATACTGGTAATCTTCAGTTGGCCTTGGTCAGTTTGTTGTTAATAGTGTGGATCCAAAAATATCATTGGAAGAATGGATTGCGCAAAAAAAATAGCATGGATCAGTGAATTTGGTTAACCCTGTTAACCCCCCTTGTAGTACAAATACTGCTCCTCTTAACCAATGAAATTTCCCAAATTGCTTCACCCAAAGCAATAATAGGCTGTATTTGTACTCTCACAGTCGCGCTGGAATGAACGTGGAATGGAGGCCTTTGGAGGGAAATCTTTTCAGATGCAAATTACCCCCCCCCCCCCCAAATAAGCCTCCATTGCATGCTCATTCAATTTAGACCGAGAGAATACAAATATGGGCTATGACGTTTCGAACATGGGCTGTTATATGATGGTTTGTTCTGGGGCAGTGAAAAACAAGTTGATGCAAATGCTGACTGTGGCTAGTACAGGACAGTTATTAGTGTTTAGGAAACCTAAAGAAATCTGGTTCTTAGTAGTGATAGTAATTGACTACTCACCTTGGGGGGCTTTTCAGGGCCAATAAAACAAATGCTACCAATGAAAATGGCAGACTGAAGAATCCCAACAGGCAGGAGGCACCAGTTGACTATTTACAAGCGCAACCAAGGAGTTGAACCAGGGACAACCTAGAACAAGTCCAGCTAGTGGTTTGAGCAAGAATTGAACCCAGGACCTCCGGATTACAAGTCTGCAACCTAAGCACTCAGCCATGCTGCCTTCACAATATTAGCTTGATTTTAATGCTGTGTTAAGCGGGCAATAAATCTTTGTGTGTAAATCAAGTCAGAAATGTCCTTGGCCTATTTGTTTTCATTCCTTCATTAAAGTTCAATTTTACGATTGGGATTGTCTTCAAACTCTTTGCATTTCTGTATCAATAAAAGGAGTGTGTATCAATAATCATAGCACTACCAGTCATGAAGCCATAAATACGTGTCCCAGCAACCTCAGAAGGTTGACTTTATAAAAGATTACAGAAGAGACTAGTGAGGATTCCATGTACTTTTCATGGAAAGCATGACAAAGAGTTGGTTTTCCTGCAAAGCATAATTTCAGGCTTTTAGTTCTAATGGGCATGGGTGATAACACCTCTTCATGTGCCTTTTTCCATTATAAGTGTGACCTGTCAACAAAGAATTTTCATTCAGTATCTGTAAATAATAGCAGAGCTAGAGTGGGCCGCCAAGTGGAGCACCATATTCATAGGAACCTGTGAGTTGCTTTTCTCGTAGTAATCATGGCTAGCGGTATTGCTTGTGGGTGCGTACGCATGACGACAATGACCACAAAGTTGCCCAATAATTAATAGCATTCTAATAATAGTAATAATCAATACTGTATACTTGTGCCTAACATGGCGGCCATACTCCAGGGTCCAGTTGTTCAAAGCCTGATTAAACCAACTCCGGGTTAGAGTGAACTTTAATTCCAGTTTGTTTACCACTCGGCAAAAATTTCCCGAAAAGTTTTTGCTTGTCACTTGTGGCTTACAATTTTCTTCCCCTTTAGCCTAAAATCACCTTTTGAAGGTGTTTTCAGAGGGCAAAATTAAAACATCAGTTAATTTTTAATTGAGGGTTAGCATCAATCAGCTTTCGAACAACCAGGCCCAGCTAGTTAGCTTACAGCATACATCTTTGATATTGGACATCCATGTTATGGTCAATTGACACCTGTCAGAACAAGGTATCTGCTGAGCAATATCACATGACCATATCGCAAGCTCAAGTTGAGAGCTCATCCAGGTCAGCTTTTTTTTTAAGTTGACTGCTGACCAGGTACTTACTGGTTTTCAATTGGATCGCAGACTCAAGCCAGGTTAACTTATTGATACCTAAACCAAAACAATGCTTATTTTTTTCAGCACTTTCTGCAGATATTTGTGTACTAGAGGTGACAGCTCCATGGGTAAGAAATATGGTAGCTTAGATAAATGCTATTTAAAAAAGTCATTGTGGCTCTCCGCTTTTAGGCTTGGCGAAATATATATATATATTAATCTTTTACTCTCACACTGTTCTTGGGTAGAGAACAGAGAAATGTTAAAGCACCATCTGGTGTATACTCATACAGGATGGTGTACAGCAGAGGTTCTCATTACATCGAAAACATGATAACTGGCCTGTCATCATAAGACCAAGGTGTCTGCCAAGACAGGACAGGTTCATAGCTCTAACGATCTACCTATTTGTCACATAAGATAGCAGAGATCATTTTAACGTGAAATAGTTTTGGGCATTACTCTTGACATGTGAAAAAGCCCAATGTTTTGACATGATTAAATGTTCTGAAGGCAGAGAGGGGATAATAAATTATTGCTGCCACCACAGGACAGCCATCTTAATTCTGACAAAGATCAATTTGTTTGTAGTCATATATCTGCCTGTAGACTAGGTCAATGTCCACTTGTTAGCTGTGCGGATACTTCTCTCATCTGCAGGGGGTGGGGGGGGGGCAGCATGGACAAGTGGTTGTAGCCTGTGCATAAAGCTGCCTCTCATCGCTCCTGGGAGTGATGAGAGGCAGCTGTATTCACAGGCTAAAGTGGTTGGGGCTAGGGAATCAAAAGTTCTGGATGAGTCCTGCACTGACCACCATCTGGAGTAGCTGGGTCTCATGGGTCACATAAAACCAACACAAAAGTCATCTACAACAGTTTACAACAACAACAACAACAACTTTATTCATTAGAAGCAAAAGCTATACATACAACTTGAGACCGTCACCTGCAGGTATCAAGCTAGTTAAGGTGGGTTCAAGGAAAATGAAGAGAAAAAAACAAAAGGATACAAAAGTATAAATCCTAAAACTCCCAGATACACTACTGTTTAGTAGGCAGTGTTTAGTTTTGTACAACAATTCTCATTACTTATTTAAGAACAATCTCGTACCCAGAGTCCTCAGGCTCTTTGGTCAGCGGGTTGTCGCCAGGAGAGACTCTGGGATAATGTAAAAAATCTGAATTTTTTGATTGGCTGTTACTTAACAACTTCTAAAGAAACCGCCCCAGATTTTTGTGGGAAAATGGCGTCCATTATCCCAGAGTCTCTCCGGGTGCCCACCCGCTGACCAAAGAGCCCGAGGACTCTGGGTACGAGATTGATTTAAGAATAGATTGTTTTCACTCACATGAAAAGCGGCCATATTGATTTACTTAAACAAAAGGAAATATTTGCATAAAAATGGAGTTCAATTCCCTGAAGACAGTTTAGGTACATCAATATGGCAGCCGTTTCTTTGTTTAGGTACACCAATATGGCTGCCGTGATGTCATGTGAAAACAATCTATTGTTTTAACAATTCTTATGACTACATTTGATTAGTCTTCGAAAGGATGTATTGTAAATTTCTAACTACCTTGTCATACATTCAACAACCTCTCCAAAAGGACCTTCTCTTTCATTAACAATGCATCTTATCCACACATAATACTGTGTATTGCTTTGAAGATGATCTCTAAACACATACTCTGTCCAGCCCAGCTTAAATGCCACATAGTCATCTCTGCCCACTTCCTGAATCCACACTTCGTATGTTAGATCTTCAGCACCTAAATGGGGCAAATTTGTTGGTGGTTTCCATGACAACCACAATGCTGCCTGATCCTCATCCAGTGGGATTTGGCACGTTATGTTGATAACTTTACTGGGGTAAAGCCTATAGTTGGAAGATTCTTGTTTTCTAAACAGCATATTTCGCTCATTTTCAGTAGGTTTGACCACTGACAAAAATGAATGAATGTCAACAACAGTGTCTTGATAAATTCTATAAAGCCAGTAAGGGTTGCTGCAACACAAATGAGTTGGGACCTCCTTTGTGTTGATAATGTCTTGTCGTTCATTGTCACTAAGATGGTCAATTCCCCCAGATTCTGGTGTCTCTTGAGGATATGTAACTGTGTTTTCTTCAATTTTGTTTCTCCAGGAAGCATATCTTATGTTCATACCAGGAAGCTCTGCCATGGTTCGATAAGGGGTGTAGTTATCAGGGTTGATACCAAAAGGAAAGAGTTCAACGAGGCTTGCACCAGGGCCCAGGAATATTCCCATAATCAAAATGGACCCGTGCATTCCAATAAGAGCATCTGCTTTACTGATCAGCTGGACTTGCTCTTTGAGGGAGTGTGTAGCCATGCTGATTCGAATGACCTGTTTATCAAGGTATCTAGCAAGTGCCAATGACAAGTCTAGTTCATTGATTATCAAACGATTATGATCCCTTGAACACAAAACCACATAAGAACCCATAGACTTAGAAGAGTCAGTTCCAAGTCCTAGTCTTTTTTTAATGAACGCTGTGAAGTGTTTCATGTATTGGCCTGTTAAAGCAACATGAGGCAGTGCCCCTTGAGGTTTTTTGAAGCCATACTGATACCACGTTGTATACTTTGATACGCCAATGACACCATGCTGAAAGCATATCACGTTATTCCCCTTCCTAAGATCCCTTTTGAGAATCAATCCTCTGTTTGTAAATAATTTGTACAAATCGACATATGATCCTTCCTCCCAGCCCTCCATCATGACTAATCTAAAATCCAAATCAATAGAATGCGTATTTTGTGAAAACTGCCGTATTGTGTGATACAGGGGCAACAGATCATCATGAAAAACATGCATAATATTCCCTGGGTTGAACCTATGAAATATCAAGCTAAAATCTTCAATCAAAGTGATATTGGAAAAACTTCCCAAAGCCTGGACAGGGTAGTCCACATAGTTGAAGTACTGAGTGTTATGGTCTTCCACTGAAGACATGTCAAGTAATGCTGGATCGAAGCGGTTTGAAGGTACACCATGAATGATTGTTTCGGGACCGTGAAGAAACAAGTACTCGTCTTGTACTGGGTGGTAACACATATAACGGAATTTGCAGATGCGGGTAGAGCTGTTCTGGCCAGTGCACCACAAACTTGACCCATTCTTCAGAGATTCCTTGTTTTCTTTCGCATTGGACGTGTTTGTATAAAACAGCGACGTCTCGCGCCGCGTAAAGACGAAATTTAAGAGCCAACTGGATACAAGACCCAGGGAGAAATAAAGTAAAGACGAAGAGAAGACTTCAATCTTCATGTAATTGAAACACTGTTTTTGTCGTGACCTACACAGACCTGGGCACGTGACTTATCGGACACTCTGTGAAGGTACAACATGTGGGCTTTACCTTAAAACCGAGAAACCTTTTGTCGTCGGCAACTTTTCCAATTTCGTGAAAACTTTACGGAAGGACCGTTTGTTGTTTACAGTTTTAGTAGTTTATAGTTATGATACCACATGCATGCCGTCTGTCATACTGCCAGTTTTTTTTGTTGGATGATTAAAAATGTGTTTTCAGCGGTGACAAAAGGTTGCGGTGACAGAAAGTGAAAACGGGTTTTTCCCGTGGGACTTTTGCGGTGGCCTGGGACTTCCCCCCAATCACCCCCACCCCCCCTCTTTGTTGTTTCCTCTTCCGTAAATATTCCGAGAAATGCTTGAACGGACGAACTCACCGTCATGAAACAGACACGGAAAGGAAACATTGAAGCTTGTATAATTGCAAGTCGAACTCCATGCTTCAAACTTTTGGGTAATGTCATAAACCTTAACATTTAAAAGCTTAAAATGAGGATAGAGTGGAATATTGATGCGAAGTTGCTTCATGGCGCCTGCCGTTGTAGTTATTTAATTGAATTTAATGTGCGATTGCAAGGCACAGACGTCTAAGCGTTTAGTGTTAGCAGGTTTTTGTTTGATCCCTTAGCTTGAATGGAGAACAGCAAGCCACTCCAAACCAACACTTTCTCCAAATCACTTCTATATACTAGAAGTAGCGGCTACGCTGCTTTAGTTCCTGGCCTTTTCAAACAAGGGACGGTGGAGTGCTAAGCTGCTCTCCATGAGTACTATAAGACGTTAGCTGGCAGCGCAGAAAAGAAACAGAGTGTAAGGCTTGTAAAAAGGGTGAAGCATCCCAAAGGATGGTCGCCAATCCGCACGATCTCTAAATAAAAAGCAAAACTGTGGAAACTTTCCCGAATCAAAGTACTACAGACTGTGAAGGTAATCGTCCACAAAAAGATTGTTGAATTCGAGTCTTCACCTTCTAAGCTTAAATGCATTGATTGCATCTTACGTTTCTAAGATAATCATTGACAGCGGAAATCGATTTTATTAAAGCCTCCAAAACGAAAAGTAACCAGGTTTCATTATCACAGCAGTGCTTCCCCTTATATATGGGCTTTATTCACACAGCAGCAACAGAACTCGAGTTGATAATTAAGTTTGTGAACGGGTTCCGGAGGGACTGAAAACCTTTGTTCCCCCCCCGGGACTCAACATGGCAGCCATGTGAATAAAGCCCATTGGTTACATGTAATATTCCAGCAAGTTTTAATAAACTTCAACCGTGACTCGTTAATTTGTAACACAACATCCAAGTTCCTGCCTGTGATCATGTTTTGGATTATCCACATTGTTCATTACTTAAAGTGGAGCTGACCCCTGAAAATAATACAAAGATAAGCACTCCAACATCATCTTGGAAGGACCATCTTCTTTCATAAACTGGTCTTATCAAACAGTAGCCACAGACAGTCGTAGAGTGTCTATTTTTTTATGTTCCATTTTTCCAGAATATGGTAAGCTATCTAATGTCCCATTCACACCAAAGCTTAAACACCTGAACATGTTTAAAAGCTGTTAAGTTAAAACGCATTTGAAATTTTGTTTTCTCCAGTTATGTTCACTGCTTTTTGTCGATCACAAAAATAGCACAAATAGAATCACACTTTCAAACTTACTACAATTTTGAGATGATAGTTGCTCAGGGGTTTCGGTAGCAGTTGGAAGTAGCGGATGCAGTGGTTCAGCTGGCAGATGTGCACTGTTTTCACACTTAAAAAAATTATTATTTTGTGTGTGAACTACCGGACGTTACACGTCAAACAACCGGACATTTCATCCGGCGTCCGGCCTGAAATGAAACCCCTGGTTGCTTGTATTGGGCAAATCAAAGTCCCAGGCAGGAATCGAACCTACAACCTCCGTAACACCGGTGAGATGCTCTAAGCACTGAGCTACAAGAACTCCTGGTGAACTAGCTCGTTTATCTAGTTAACCTGTCAACAAATATCATGTTATCTTTCTCACAGGTACATTAAACTATCACCATCATCAATAAGTGGCATTACCAGGATTTTATTTAAAAACTCATGCTTCAGTCTTCTGTGGTTGATTTTCATTTTTTTAAAGCGGGTTTACAATTGATCATGTGGTTTTTTGTGAGTGGGATATAAGGAAATGGAAAATGAAACTTAAAACTAATTTTACAACCAGTCACACTTTTCTTCTGTCTTGTTTTTGAGTGGTTGGATAATCTGCCAGAGTATTGCCTACCCTGAAGAATGCCTTTGGTCAGAGGTGCGATGTTGTATCAGGGCTTTCATTTCAGGCCAGGGGCTGGACGCCCGCTGGAGTGAACATGAACCAGTGCCCCAGGTTGCTTTACGATAGATGACAGAAAAAATTGATACTCCTGCTTTTTGGGCCAATCAACTCAAGTGCAACTTTTCGTTGTGTGAAAGTTCTTTTATTGATTATAGTTCATGCTGTTTTCTCTATTATAGTTGCAAGGAGGGGCAGACAGAGTTGAATATTCTGGACATGTTGAACAGAATGCAAACCTGCAAGCTGTCACAAAGCATAAGATGATAGTTGATCAGTTATCTGTGGCTGGAAACTAAGTCACTCTTTTCAACAAACAAACATGGAAAATAACGGCTATTCAAGGCAAGAAAATTACTTTTCACCAATTGAGGGAAATACAAGAATTATTCAAGGCAATAATTTCTCCGGGACAGTTGTTGATGCCCTTCAAAATGCTCCACCTTCTGGTCACGACGTTGAAGATATAGTTTGGGGTGAACATAGAGTTTCACAAGATGCAGTGGATGGTGCTGTTGTATCTCATGGAGGCACTTCTCCTATATTAAGATCTGGTGTTCCAAGGCATGGTACTTCTGAGATGATATCACCAATGCAAAGTAAGTGTTCATGTCAAATATGTGCATCTTCTGTGTGCATTGTACACCTCTAGGTACTCCAGGGGTAAAACTTAGCACAGTTACCCCAAGGAAAGGCAAAATTAACCTCAAAACTAGGGAGTCATGTTCCCAGTTCTACCGCACTGGACAACACAGTGAAATAAAATAAAAGTGAGGTGAAATTCTTTCTCAGGATCACAAGAACGGATGTCTGCTGAACGTTCGGCACCTCCTGTATTTATAACCGTACGAAGAAGAAATATTCTTGATGATGTAGGAGGAACCATAGGGCTTAGTGAGAGAGAGAAAGAAATTCTTTTGAGAGAAAGACGAGCTGCTTTGGTTCGAGAATACAGCGACATAACGGATCCTACACTGCAGAGACTACTTGCATTGTGTGCACCACTCTTAAATATTGCTGTGGGTATGGAAAAGAAATATGCAGAACTTGATATATGGAGAGTTCTTGAAGCAAATCAGGTTGGTACAGTTGATGTGTCATTTTGAACCCATAATGAATCAGATCGAACGTTTCATGTTAATCCTTGAATTAACCCTTTACTGCCCTAGGGGTACCTCGCCGACAAGTAAATTATCGTAAATTGAAGTAAAAATCTGAAGAGTAAAATCTGTAAAGTCACTGTTGGGTGCTAAAGGGTTAAGGATTAATATATATGTTGAACTTTTACATCATTTGCTATAATGGATTACATGTATCTCTAGATAACACATGTTATTTGTGATGGAAAGTAGACCTTTCAATTCTTCTTCTTCCCTTTTTCAGGAAAAATCTCACTTTCTCCACTTAACTCAAGGCCTAGGGATACTGGAAAAGTATGCTTCTAATCTGACAAAAGAAGGCCGTCCTCCATACTGGCGAACTGTTAAATTTACCAGCTCTCTAATCCAAGTTCATGTTGGGAGATTGATTGGTAGTCGTGATATTCTGTCCCAAATAGGGTACACTCAGGATATTCCTGATGGTGTGGCCTTTCCAGCAGATGTTCCTGAACCAAATGTTGATAGACTTAAAAATCTGGCACCTGATTTGTTCTTTGCAAGGTATGAAATTGATGCACTGCTTGTAAATAACCATCCATTTTATGAACTTGACCCACCACTTGATCGAAATGAGGTGGAACTTCCAGTGCTGATGCAGGTTGATTTTCCACCGTCACGGCCACAGCGTTTCCCACCAAGGGAATCTAGTGCATTGCCCAGGTTGTCGCAAGCTGTTGTAGCATCTGCAAGACCACCTGCAATGCAGTCTTCAGGCAGAGGAGATCAACCCGGAAGGCCATCATCATCTCCAGTGCCAACAGCAAGGAGACAAGCAGGCAGAGAACCTTTAAGTCCACCAGAAGGAAAGGTAGCATGATTTCAAACACTGAAAGGAATTAATCAGATACTAATAAATGCCTTACAGAGGACATTCAGACAAATGATATATGCTCATTTACTATACATGTACTTCTCAGCCTGTATTTTATGTTAGTTTTAACCTGAGTAGATTTCACAAGGTAATGAGGTTTGAAAAATGAAACTCATTTTGAAAAGTATTCAAGCCAGTTTAATTATTTCTTTACAACATTGAACAAAGAGGAATGTCTTTAAAACTAAAAAATAATTAAGTAGGGTAAGATTTGCATAAAGCATAATTAATTGTATTATGCAAGCAACAAGTTGCAATTGGAAAAAATGCTCAAGCCTACTATTTGGCCCAGGAATCTATTTTAAAAAGGCTGGAAGGTGACCAAGTGTACTGCACATTGTGACAAAATTAGTTATTTACACTCTAGCGACCTTTAACCATCGTCACAAACATTCAGAGGTCATGCGCAGTGTGAGGTGACAAGAACAAACATTTGAAGTGTGAATGATCATGGCAGTTAAAGCTTCTTTTCCTTCAAGTCACTTTCTTGATAACTGACTGATGGATTCTCTTTAATTCACTGTAAAGGAAAGTCAAACTATTACACAGTCAAACCTAGAGCCAGCTGATAGAAACAATGAGAGTGAAGGGGACTCAGAATATGAAGATGCTGAAGATGGCATACTCCCATCAAATGACAGCTCTGTGGTTCAGACTAGCTTTGAGTGCCGTGTGTGTGGAGAATCCACTGCAACAAAGTTCTGTAAAGACTGCAAGGACACATTTTGTGCCCCATGCAATGACCTATACCATAAGCACCCCTCACGGCAGCGTCATGTTAGAACTGAGCTGTTAACACCTACTGCCGGTCCCCCTAGAGAGCAGGCAGTAGTTGGTGCTATCCCTGCTGCTGGTGCAGTTGGGGCTACAATAGCTGCCAGAACCAGACTGAGTGCTTCAGGAACAGAGCAACAACCCATTAGAGCTGCTTCCCCTGTCATATCCACAGCAAGTGCTGGACTTGAGTCAAGGTATGATTGGTAATGTCTGTATAATATACATGAAGTGGTCATATGGGTGTCAGAAATTGGTAGGAAAGATAACATTACAATCTTGACAAACAATAAGTGTGTCACAGAAAAGGAAGTTATCCACAGTTGCCGTTTGAGCATACAGTATGTTATTCATGACAAGGTACAGGTCAGAGATTTGTTGTTGAATGTTTGTTGCACAGCTCAGAATGCATGCACGCTTGAATTGAATTCGCAAACCTACTGCCTTTGAAGGCAGATTTCTGAAGCTTGTAGTATCATTATTAAGAGTGCCCAGTCCAGCTTGAAATGCTAGGGAGTCACCGAAATTACGGTACCAAAATAAACAAGAGCTGTAAATTTTGCCATTTTCAAGTTGCATTACAGTTCATCTTCATCTTCATCTTCATCTTCAGTGAGAAAAAAGTGGGGAGCAGCATCTATTGGCTGACAAAAATCCCTGAAACAGTTCAATAATATGCATGACAACAATGACAGTGCTTTCTTTACTGGCACGTAAAGCTTAGGAGCTTATAAAAACCTGTTAACCCCTTAATGCCCAAGAGTGGCACGTACAGATTTTACTCTTGCTAATTCCAGATGATTTTACTCATCACTGGGGCACACCTTGCTTGGGCAGGAAAGGGTTTAAACATGTGTACTTGCCTTACACTACATACTGTAGTCTGTATATACACAAAACTAGTGCTAAAATTGCTATAAAACTACTAACAAGATTACTTAATTAAAAGACTGTGATGTCAATGTAATATATGTGTAGGTAAATATGTTGTTGTTAACAATAATATTGCTAAAATATTAGGGATAGGGACGTCATGTCAAAACATAAATTTGCGTTATTGTAATCACTTCGCGCTTATTCCAACTCTTTCCTTGTGTAAAACAATTGAAGGGGTGCATGGAATAAGGCTCTAAGTGACTTTTGATGTAAGGACAAATTCTCGTTTTCTTATACAAGTGAATACAAAAACAATTTGGAAGGAGAATGTAACAATTTATCAGAAGTCAATTAGGGCTTTTTTCCAGGCACCCCTTCAATTACTAACTGCCCAGGAACAGAATTGGTATGAACGCTGTTAAAGTTAAGACAAAGAATGGAAAATTTATCATCTTGCACTCACATCCTATGCAAGACTTCGAAAAAAGATTTTCACAAGGCTTCCCTCAAAATACATTTGTAGTCTAACAGTTGATGTGCATTGTTTGCATATCTTAGATCAAGACCTGTGCCTGCCCCAAGACGAAACAAAACACCACGTCAAACTGGTACCACTTGTGCCCCTGAACCTAAAAGAGAAGAAGACAGACCCTTATCATCCCATCCAAAATCTCCAGATATTGCCCCTCGGAAACAACCGCATTCAGCCTCTCCTAGCATCCATGGTGTTTCCCAGCTTACAGCTACTTCGAGTCCTGCTGTTGTTACATCAACTGTCACATTTCCTCCTTCTGCAGCTGGAGGGCAGAGTGTGGCATCACAGCCTGTAACATCAAGTAAGTCCCTGCTGCACTGTGGTATGTACCATATGTTGAAGCAATGACCTGCATAGCAAAATGTTTCTTGCTATTAATGTAAAATGTACCTGTCAAGAAAGGAGACAAGGGCATTTAGCAAATGTTGCAAGTCTGTCAAGTGTTTATACTGCGTGAGCATGTGAGAGAGAATGTACATTTGCAAATAATCTTATTAATCGATCAGGTCAATTTTGTAGAGTCATGCTAGAATGAGTTGGATGGGTGATCATGGGTGAAGTGGGGTTTAGACAGGGTTGTCAAAATGGGCCAGCAACTGGTGGCATAGCTTGCTACTTTCAACGTTTTGCCAGCTACAGTTCGCTGGTAAAGAGAGAAAAACCAGAGAACATGGGGGCCAGAAGTGCTGTCTACTTTCATAAATTCTCTTTCTGGCCGCAGTTGTTCAAAGGGTAGATAACGCTATCCACCGGATAAATGACCATCCAGCAGATAGGTGCTGGCAAAACCAATTGAGTTATCCAGTGGATAGCGCTATCCACCCTTCGAACAACTGGGGCCTGGTTGGAACCATTTTGACAAAGCCGTTTACAGGCAAATTTTCCCTGAACAAGTTCCTCTACCCTCTAACCTTGAAATTTTCATTTTACTGTCAACTTTCCCACAACCAACCAACAAAATCTCCACAAACACACTTGCTATGCACAGGATACGTGTAGCAGATGATCATGCCCTGCTAATTAAGCAGTCATTTTTCGTTGTCCTAAAATCGAACAAGAAACAGCTACTTGACTGTTGTGTAGAGTTATGCAAGAGCAATTTACAATGCAGGACTGGTACTGGCAGTGTTCTCCAGAAGTGCCGGTGGTCAGCGCTTTTGCTGGCTACTCACTTACCTAAAAGTCACTTGAACAGAATGGGATGTGTGAAATATTATCAGTTTATTCAGAGTGGTACACCCATTAAATTCATGTCGCTGAAAGGTGGCTGTCTTTCCCTTCACGAGTGTATTTGAATATGTAAACCATTAATTAAATTTGCATCAGGCGCTAATAAAAAGAGTGTGGAAGATCTGAAAATCTGCAGAACCTTCAATCCCTGAGTGCTTATGCTGTTTGGGCACTCATTGGTTAGGTACTGGCTGCTCTCTATTTGGAGCTGCAATCTTGGACGAAATAAATGGAAAAATTAAGCCCCCCCCCCCCCTTCCCCCCAGATCAAAGATGAGAAAATGGCAGATTTTAGCCTTTGCACAACTTCATCCTTGATTTTGGGGGGAAGGGGGTTTTCTGTTTCATTTTATTTTTTGCGAGATTGTGGCTAGTCTAAAATCTTGCAAGCACACTAGTAATAGCAACAACTAATATACTATTACAGGATCAAGTCAAGCTCAGAGCCAAGAAAGAGAAATACTGAGGCCACCACCATTTGAGAAGTCTTTTAGTGCTACAACTGGGCAACATATTTCAGGAGCAAAGGATGAAAGAGAGAATAAATCAGTGTTGAAAAGTAAGTAGCTTTTCCGTGACATGGTGGGTTTATATATGTTTGTACAACACAGTACATACACAAAGCACATGTCATTGCAAACTTAGAGACATTCTCTGAGAGACATTCTCTGATTTCCTTCTCACTTAAGTGGAAGGAAAAGTAATGTAAGGATAATTAATTTTTATTTGTTATGGTGCACAACAGGGCCAGAAAATCTTATTACTCCTCACAACTATACTTAACACTTAATGATTGGTCCCGAGGGGGACAGTGAATTTTGTTTCCCGAGAATCTCAATGTTTCCCTCGACTTCGTCTCGGGAAACATTGAGATTCTTGGGAAACAAAATTCACAGTTTCCCAAGGGACCAGTCATTAAGTGATTTGTTATATAGCAAAAAAGGGGTCAAACCGGTGGAAAACATTTCTAAGGCAGTCGCTTGATAAAAACAAAAAAACAAATTTTGAAAAACGCGCTGATATTCCGGCGACAACATCAGGCCACCTTCAACTGCACGCTCTGATCACGTGCAAGAGCAGTCAACATTTCACGGGTAACAGTGAACTGTTTCCCGTTTGACGTCATAGTTTTCGCAATGTTGCCCCCTCATGGCATTTGGCGGTAAACAGTTTCATTGTTAGATGTCATGTGACCATGAACTAGCCAATGAATGGGCGTGCTGTAGCGGGAAAAACACCAGCTTTATAACAAACCATTTTTGTTTAATCATGCCCAAGATTATTGCTCACAGCTTGTCAAACCTTTGTTTCTTCCAGATTTGACTCTGCTTTGTTTAAAATTTTAGGAAGTGATCTCAAACTGCTATTTTTAGAAAATGAATGCAACTATAATTCGTGGAAAGTGAAAATGTTCTCATTGGAAGAGATGTACAGAAGTTAAATAAACTGACCTTAAAGTTTGGCATAAAAAATGAATTAAAACTCTGTTAAGCAGACCGAGGCTGTTCCAAGCATTTTCACTTATTTTTGAAGCAAAAGGTTAGTACTTAAATTATAAATTTACAACCCAGTTCATCAGGATTTCCGGTCATTCCAGAATAGAAAAAGATAAACAATTGCAGTTTCAAGCAGGGTTTAGCTTGTATTATGAAGGAAGGTCATTACTACATGTATCTAACAAAAATGTTGTGATTTTATTTTTTTCTTGGTTTAGAATTTCTCAAACCCATTTCTTTTTGTTTCGATTTAAGGAATGAATGGAAGCTAGTGACAAATAAAATTTTGGAACTAGAGAAAATTTAAACCACAACATACACAACAACCTTGTGCTTACCAGAACTGTCATCGTGCAGTTATTCACAGTGGTGTCATACACGTGTGCACAGGACACCCACTTATATTGTGAATGTAGTTGTATCTACGCAACACACTCAACATTTTCAGTTGTGGAAGCTTAAAACATGCTAAAAGAATGTCCTCAAGAGTGGTATCAATGCTTGCATTGAAGTCTGAAACTTCATACCTGTGTCACCAGGACTTATTGTACTAATCATTGTGAATTCATGAGCAAACTTGTTGTCGGAGGCAGGCATATTTAATTCCTTTGTCTTCTCTTCCTCTCTCAATGGTTTCTTTTGCTTCAAACAAACTGCTCACTCCCATTGCTTATAAAACATGGTTACAGCCTAAATTATTCAGGTGTGCGGTACATGTTGTCTTTACTGATTGCTCTCTTTGTAGCCAAAAACTGAGAGATCATAGTGCAGGATGAGAGTTTTTTAAAGATTTAAATCTTACTGGTACATTTATTTGAGAAATCCATTTCTCTTAAAACATTATTCAAGTCAAGCCTAGTTTAGATCACAACTTCCTTAAAGTGCCTATACATGCAGCCTGCAGCGTCAAGAAACATACCACAAGTAATCCACTTTTGATCAACAGCTAGCTTTAAATTATCAGTAATTTCAAGTATGGCCTGTTCCGTGGAGAATCCCTTCCTAAATCCAAACTGGTACTCATATAGGATTTGATGCTTTTCTGTGAAAGAGTAAAGTTGGATATAAACGAGTTGTTCAAGTACTTAACTGAAGGGCGATAAGGTTGCTATAGGTCGATAGTTGCTGGGATCTGTGGCATCACCACTTTTATACACAGGAGTAACTTGAGATACCTTTAATGCATCAGGCACAATGCCAGTTTCAACAGACAGGTTATAAATATATGTAAAGGGTGTTGATAGTTGATGTGCAGCAGTTTTGATCAACTTACTAGGAATATCTAAAGATGATTTATTATCATGAAAACATTTAAACAATAAACAAACTTGGGTTTCAGTAACACAGGACATGACAAAGCTGGGTGCTGGAGTTGTTCTGGTAAACTGTGTGGGGCTACCTTCACAATTTTCGCTTGTTTTAGCCAAATTTGGCCCAGCCTTTACAAAGTGTTTGTTACCTTGATCTGCAATTTCAGGCTTGCTAGTGTAGACTCTATGGTTTCGCATAATTCTTGATATGGGTGATTGCCCCTTAGACTTTCCCTTATAAGCACCCCAATTAATTTCCCAGACGCTTTCAAATTATTCTTACATAGGTCTAAATGTTGACGGAAATAGCTCGTTTTACTCATGCTTTTAAGCCAGTTTAGTTTGTTAGCATAGTTTTTATATTCAGATGCTTTAACTGGGTTATTAGACAGGAAATGTGTCTTGTACATTGTGTGTTTGGTTTGAATTGATTTAAGAATGCCAGCAGTTATCCAGGGTTTGCCTCACAGCTTTTGCTTCTTTAGGGACATTTGCTTTATTGGTGCATGTTTATTAGCAATTGATTTGAGCAGATCAATTGTTTTTGTCTTTATTTGATGCAAATCATTACTGTCATGAAAGATAGCATTCCAGTTGACTGCAGTAATATCCTGTAGATACGAATCTTGATTGAATTTACTATAATCCCTAAAAAACCTAACAGACTTCTGCTTTTTGAGCGGTATATTGACTATACAAATAACAGGGAAATGACCGGATATGTCAACAGTAAGGATTCCAGAGAGAGAAGTTAACTTACATTATTAGAAGTATAAAATTAATATGATCAATGAGTGTAGCTGAGTGTGATGTCAATCGTGTTGTTTTTGTTACTACAGGTAGCAGATTATTAGAATAGGGCATATCAAGATAAGCCTCAGTTGGCGGGTGGCTGCTACATTTAAAAAAGTCTATATTCACGTCACCAAAAATATATAGTTGATATTTATCAAGTTTGAATAGCTTGATTACCTCATCAAGTTTATCTTTAAAATCACTGACATTTACCGATGGATGTTTGTAAATACAGCCAACCATTATAGACCTTTTGTTATTGCAAGGGTCTATTTCAACCCACACAGATTCTACCAGAGGCATGTCCAATGTAATATCTGACCTTGGGATTGATTCTAGAGATTTGCTAACATAGAGGGCCACCCCACCTGCAGAGGTTGGCAAATCAGTATGATAAATACTATAGTTGAACAGATCAACATTATTTACAGTATTTTCCGATAGCCTAGTTTCTGTAATTCCTATAACATCAGGCTGCGAATACAAGGAGCTTAGCATCTCTTCAAGCAGAGTCAGATTTTTGGTTAACCTTCTCATATTACAATGGAGAAGTCAAATAGATTTTGATCCTAACCTATTTGAGACTTTGTTTAAACTAGGAATATCGCAATAGTTAGATTGAGGATTGATGAACATGTGGTCATGGTCAGCCTCATCACATTTATCAGGGTTAAAATTCATATTGTAAAGATCCATATCTGTGAAGTGATCAATCTGCATGTGGGATGATCTAGACAGAATGTGTAATTCTCTATCTTCTAAACCATAAAATGGTAATGTTTGCAGACTATGAAAGCGATTCATACTGATAATGGGAGGCTTTGTGTTAGGAAATAAACTTTACCTAGCAGCAATAGTAATATGATGTAAGACAGAAGAGAGAAGAGTGGGTGAGAGAGAGAGAGAGAGAGAGAGAGAGAGAGAGAGAAGGAAAGAAACAGAAGGAAAGAAACAGAAGGAAAGAAACAGAAGTCATGAGTTGCTTATCTGTTTGAGGTGGTCCTCAAATTCTTTGTGCCACAAAAGCGTCAGTTGCTGACGTTTCGTTCACCCCACTCTATGGCGTGCCTCTTAACCATTTCATAGGGGCTGCCATCCTTTACTGTGTGGAACATTCCTGTTTGAGGTCTTCCAGGAGGTCTCTTCCCTTCCATTCTCCCCTCAATGAGTAGTGGGGAGAAGATCACCATGCCATAGGGTATGACCAAGCCAGGTTCTCTATCTTCTATTGATAATAGATATGATGGCCCTCTCCTCACCAACATGCCGCAGTACTTCTTCGTTACAGACTTCATCAGACCAAGAGATGTTCAGGGCTTTTCTCCAGAGCCAGAGCCTGAGACTCTCCTGCAGAGGCTTGGCTAGTAACATGATGCTTGCTACATGTACATGTATCCCAATCATGTACAGGCCACCTCAGTAGGAGGGGTGAGATGTATGGTTGTCAGCTTGGTGCTAACTGGCTGCCTGTTTTGTCTCATTTAGGTAGTCCTGCACCAGCTGTGCCATTAAAGCAAGCAAGTACAGCTAAACCAAAAGTACCAGTTGAATCAAGGGCTGCTAGCCAGGAACCTACCATTTCAGCAGCACAGTCTTGCCCTCTCTGTTACTTCTTGAATTCAGGAGATGCAAAGATATGCCTGTTCTGCAATAAACCACTTCCAGTCAAGACACAGCGAGAAACCTCAGAGCAATCAGTGCAGAGGCGGCATGGTGATCATCCAGAAACTGGACTAGTTTCTCCATCCCCCTGGCCACCATCAGAGCAACAAATGCAGCAGCCACAAGGAAATAGTGTTGCTTCATCTGGTGCAGGTCTTTATGAAACACTTTTCTGACATGTTTTGAAGTTAGAATGATCATTGCAGTTAAAGGAGTAACTTAAGCAACTGAGAAGAAAGAATCCTGAAAAAAAATCCAGGGGCCAGTTTCTCAAAAGTCCCAAAAAGTTAATGGGCCCGAAAAGCAACTTGTAAAACTGCAATCTTTTTATTCTGAATATCTAGTCTTTTAACATGACTTCAAGATAAGAGAGCAAACTAATTGCAAAATTCTGTGGCTTAAAACTTCTTTAATTTCAAGATATCTAGGGAATTATGGCTCCTGAAATAAGCTCAAAAAGCATCAGGGCTTTTGAGAAATGGGCCCCAGGCTTGCTGAACTGGATTCAAACCCATGACCGTGCATTTTTTCTGGGCTTCTTTGCAACTGATTGGGTTGCTCCTTTCACTACGAAGATCATTGTCATACTGTTGCAGACATGAAATGATTTGAAGTTGGAAGGATTGTAATGTCCAAACATTTCATATGAGTGTGCAACTCATACTCTAACTCACTTTTCTGACGTGCTATGGGGGATCAGAGCACTGATCGGTTTAATAGCTCAGTTGGTAGAACACGGGACTATCATGTGGGAGGTTGTGGGTTCAAACCTCAGCCATCACTACCATCACTCAGAGTTTTAAATAACTGAGGCTCCAGAAAGTGCTGTCTGCAAATGGTTAGACTCTCTAGTTTTCTCAGATAAGGACGATAAACGGTAGGCCCTGTCTCACAGTACATGTGTGGGATGATAAAGAACCCACACACTGTTCGAGAAGAGTAGGGAACTTAATGGAACTTAGTCCCCGGCGTGGTGGTCTGTCATTCTTTCTGTTCAGAGGGCACTTGTAAATTCCTATTAGTTTGAATAAAAATTGTGAACTGCATGGCTGACATTTGCACAGTCTGTCTGGCAAAGTCCCTCGTAAAGTAATGTAAAGTGCTTTGAGCTTGTGCAAAAGTGCTATTTAAATGCTTCATTCATTCATTCATTCATTCATTCATTCATTCATTCATCATCAATTTGGGGGGGCTGGGGGAGTGTTGGGTTGAGAGAGGTTTGTTCTTTCCACCGAAATTGAAAGCAGGGCACAGAGAAAATAACATTTGTTATATAATAAGAATTTAATGAGGCTGAATATAATTTAGGCAAAGTTAAAACCAAGCCAGTGCAGCGGTGTTGCCTGAGATACTTGGGGGGATTCCAGGGAAATTTGCAGGGGCATTGCTATGCGCTTTGGCTTGAGTTGCTTTTTCACTTGCTTACTTCTTTCCCCTCCCTCCCTCCCATATTTTGGGGTAAGCACATATGCTCCACACACTAGTTTTCTCTCAGTGATGTGTTGACAGGTGCCTGGGAGGTGGACTGTGGCTTAGTTGCCATGCCGACTTCCTTGCTGCTGAGGAGAGTGCTTTTTCCTCCCTTTCTATCTTTATGGCACCTACCCTCCAAAATATTGTGTTTTAACTACGTGTTACATAATGAGTTGGAAGGCGCGTGCGCACTAGAGGAGATCAGAGTGGGAATAAAGAGTTCACATTGTGTTGTTGCAGTTGTTAGTATGACCATGATTGCATAGTAATAACAATCTCGTATAAGAGACAGAGGCTTACGACAGGCAACTTGATATACAGTACAACATTACTATAGTTAAAATAATTATAGACATTTCTTGGGATGAAAGCTCATACATATTTTCCAGTTCACACAAATATTACAGTTGGTTGCAGCTAGGCATAAACACACGACATGAATGCTTCATCTAAATGGCTGTCAGCAGGGTTTGCATGTGGTTTGAAAGTCCTTGAAAGTCCTTGAATTTCAAAACTAAAAATTCAAGGCCTTGAAAGTCCTTGAAAATTGCATTTGGTGCTCGAATGTCCTTGAAGTATTTTGCTCACGGCATCCAACCCAGACTGTCAAGTGGCTAATACGACTAAAATGTTTCTTGCAAAGATATAATGACACAAAATGTAAAAAAAGACTGATAAAAACCTATTCCATTGAATTTTTTACCCCCAAAAGGGTACATAGCATGTTTGGAATCAAACATTCGAAGTTTGACAGCCCATTGAGAGGACTTTTGCACCACTTTCATGAAAAGCAGAAAGCAGCGTATAAATTACTGCAACAAGTCAAGGACAATTCGCTCAAAGAAGTCTTGATATCCAATGTCATAGCCATTTAAATTGTGAAACTTGCTCTCACACCTTCGAATGTTGAATGTTTGATGGCCAATTATTAGACAATGTCAGATGTGTTTATGTTCTTTGTTTATGCCTAGCTGCAACCAATGGTAAATTTTGAGAGTTTTTCTCCTGTGTCAACAATTAATGTTAAAATGGATGTTTTAAACCACTGTGCACTTCTGAGAGCACCAAATTTTCCCATGTGAAGCCTGCCCCTGGTGCTACTGTAGGAATCTCTCTGCTCTGGTCATTTATTTGATCCCTCCTTTGTGAAAGACTATTCTAAGATTCACCAGAAACATGAATTTCAGTGACCTATCATGTATCATCAGCCTAAATTACTTTGACCATTAGTTCTGTGGAGGTACATTTAATTTATTGGTTTCTACATGTACAGGAACTTATTTTGTGACCAAAAGACTAAAATTAACAAAGATAATTCTTGGCTTGGTGCCTTAAAATACCCTTAGCCCAAGGGAATATTTTAAAAGATAACCAACCCTATGTGCTCTCCACAACACACATTTCGTGAATTCTATTTTTTTTCCCTTGTCAAACAGCTATAGACCCTGACAAGTGGGAATGTCAATATTGCACTTACCACAACCCAAGGACTCGCAGAATTTGTGAAATGTGTTTTAAAACAGGCAACAATTTTCATTTACCTGCAAGAAGTTCGGAGTTTCCTGGTTCTCAGCAAAATACACAGGTACTGTATATGTTAAGCCAAGGATACATGCCTTGGTGCAATGGAATTTGTTGATCAACAAATGCTGCAATTGCAGGTCAACTTAAATGTTTATCATGCTGTTATGGTTGTGAGAAATGGCCAAGCTGCACATTGTTGCCATGCTGCACATTGTTGTACAGAACAGACACCATTAAGTGAGAAGGGTTTCCTTCACTCTGCAACGACATAATTAAATCAACATCATTTAATCACTGGTACTGTCGGTGATTAACAACCAACTGAGAGATTGATTTTTTTGTTTGTTTTTTTTTTTTGTTCTGTTTTTTTTTTGTTTTTTTGTTTGTTTGTTTGTTTGTTTTTACAATTTATAGAATGTCACTAACATGGTCATGCAGGGAAGCTTCCAACAAATGAGAGCTATCACTGAGCCTTTGAAAAAAACAGATTCAGAAAACTTGCAAGTGGCCCCAAAAGAGATTCCAGCAAAGCCGGCACAGGTAAACAAATCATCAAGACCATGGGAGGATACAGGAAGTGTACCACAGGACACCCCTCCGGAACCACACATGACAAGAGCATTTCAAGGACTAGGAATTTCTGAACAGCCAGGGATACTGAACACTTCTGGAGTGGTTTGTCATGAGTTGCCTGCAAGAAGTTCCTTTCCAGTTATGGCAGGTTTCAATCCTGGAGGAATGGCAACCATCCCAGAGGTGCCAGTTAGAAATCCAATTATGAGAGGAGGTGCTGGTTTACCTTTGAATCAACAGGAATTTCCTATACCATCACCAGTGATACAATCTGGAGGTGTAGTGGGCCCAGAGGTTGGCAAATGTTACTTTTAATTATTTCAATTTACATTCTTTTGCTTGGCCCTCCTCCCCACCCTCCCACCCCACCTAAAATGGTCAACTTTTGAAGTTACAATGACAACTTTATTAAATACCAAAACTAAAAATAACTTAATAGCAATTTCTCCATCCCACTGATAGAAAACAAGCTATACTGTGATCAAGGCAGGTGCAAGAGGGAAAAATAAAAATGAGGAGGGAAATAATATTGGCAGGAATATTTTAGTACCTCTCAACTTCAGAGGCAATCAGACTGATTACTGCAAAGAGAATTCCAAATTATGGGGTCAAACGAATCGGTTAACTTGAAGCATACAGTGCACTGGACAGACGATACCTGAACAGTGACTAATAATAATATGCTTTTTTTTTTCAGATACCTACAGCAGGGCCATTTACTGCACCTACCCCTTTTTTGCAACAACCTTTCAGTTCAGGCTTCCCACAGGCACCACCCCCTTTAGCAACAACATGGACAGGATTTCCAGATGAAGCTGTGCGAAGGCAACAAGAAGAGATTTACATAGCTGGTTCCTGCTATGTGGAGTGGCTCAGGGTAAAACTCTCATTGGGTTTTTCAATTTTGTTACTTTATGTGAAGGTACACAGGTATTTAATGCTGACTTTAAACCTAATTGTGCATACTGGTACCTGTTTTGCTTCAGTTGTGACTTGCAGCTATAATAAATTATTATTTAATTTTTCCTTACTCAGCAGCCACTCTTGGAATTCCCTTTTATCTAACATTATATGTCAAGGAAGATTACTGGGTTACTCACAAGTAAAGTCAGTCATTGCTTACTTTTTCTATTTCTGGGTTGGCATTAGACTGTTAACTACTAATAAAAATGAAAAAAGTATGAACTGGTGTACAAATAAGGCACAGGAAGGTTAAATTGTTCCTTGTTGGCTTCCAAGGACCAAGAAATTTACTTGCTTAGGATGGCTGTGTGGATGAATATGCTCTAGCTCCAAGTTGTTGTCATGCATGGGTGTCAAAAGTTATGATTCTTAACAAATTCTGTTTTTTTTTGTGTGTGTGTTCCGAGGGGGGGGGGGGGGGCTAAGTCGTTATTTATTAGTGAAAACAAAAATAATTTCCCTTAATAATTTGGACACAAGCAACACTGTTAGCAAAACAAGGACCAGATGATTCTCGGCTTGCTTGATAACTGCATGATGTTATACTATAACCTCTTCTTTGTTCTTGTATTTCAGAAAGCAGAGAAGGAGGGTTTTACAGCAGAGGAGTTGAACATAGCATCTGTTCTTGCCATTGATGATCCTGAGGGCCCTATTCACTGGCTGCATACCACTTGGTATGATTTAATCCACAAAGTTATGGTAGAGCTGGCTGTGCCAGAAAATTCACAGGAAATAGGAAACATCAGTCCAAAAGAGGTGAGAGAGGCTTTGATTGACTGCACAGGAGAAGTGTCCCGAGCGACAGCCAAATGCATGGAATTACGCAAGAAAAAGGTAAGGATTAGGCCCATTTGTTAAAAGTCCCTTATGGTTTTCAGGCCTAAAAACAATTTGTGAAACCGCGATCTGCTTATTCTGAAAATCTAGACTTTAAACATGCTTTCAAGATTACAAAGCAAACTAATTGCAATGTTTCATGCCTTTTGTTTTTGCGATGGCAAGAACGTTTAACAGTTAGTCTACATATAGATGGACACATTGATTCTTTTTATCAAATCTAGGTTGTTGTTAACATTCAAATATTACATACTGATACTGATTATTATTATTATTATTATTATTATTATTGTTATTTATTAGTATTATAGTCCTATATATTAACTTGTTGATAACCAATATTGAGTAGAGGGTAGGTGCCAATTGAGAGCAAAGCAGGCAATAGGCAAATGATTGTGGGCAAAATGCAAATAAAGGGGAGTAACCATGGCAACCTCCGATGGGTCACCTCCCGCTGGCACCCGTCACACTGATCTCTCAGTGGAGAATATTGAACATAAAGAGAACTTACCTGATAGCAGGTTCAATCACAAAACCTTGAGGTGGGTGGGAGGGGGCAAAGATACAGCAAAAAACGGCAAAGCTACTCAAAGCAAGCCATGAGGGCAAACGTCTGCAGCAATAAATCAACACAAGGGCAAACCTCTGCAGCGATGACTCACATGTGCATGCGCTAGGCAATCACCCTCTGGCCAACAGATAATCTCCCAGTTAACTATGATTATAGATAATCTCACTTATATGATAACATTGCTTTCAGAGTTTTGGCTACAGTTTTTTGTAAAGATTACATAATTCACCCAAATGGCCGCAATATGATTCTAAATAAACTATCCGCCTATCTTTATAAAATAATTAGGATAGTACGCACTCTCTCATTGGTCAATAGCTGTGTTTAGATGAGTGTTTAGATGATATCACACGAATTTGATTGGTTAGGTGTTGTCAGTCACATGTTTTGATTGGCTGGTAGGAAATATGAGTGTGTATCAAGAAAATCTGTTTCAATCAAGAAGTAAAAAAAAACAGCATTTTCCTTCATTTGTTGAATTATTTGTGAGAAATATTTTCTAAAGCAATAGAGGACTTTTTTTCTATGTTTAGGTACACTGTAGCCCCATCTAAACACTCAGGGAGTTGGGAGAATTCTTGACATAACTGTCAAGAATTCTCTCAAGCCCCCTCATGTTTAGGTGAGGCTATGTAAACATGGAAAAAGTCCTCTATTGCTTAAATCTTAAAATGTTTTCCACATCAAGATACAGAGGGAATTATGACACCCAAAAAGGTTCGGGCTTTCAAGAAACAGGCCCCTCATCCTTTAACACAATGAACATCCTGTGTGAAAACTCGTTGAAAATAATGATTTTTTTTTTAAAACTACTTAAGACAGCGATTAAATGCAAAAACTACAAAGTCAAATTACGAATATCTCTTCTCTGACTGAAGTCATTTGATCTTCTGTAGCAGAAAGTACACTTGAAAGCAATCACATCATCTTGAAAATGGGACCCTTTAAATCTACTTTGAAGAGCTTATAATAATTTTGTTGAGACTATCTTTTTGTTTGAACATTCTTTTTGTATTTCAGGTGAAGGAACTGCAACAGGCAGGTGTTTATGCCAAAACAGATTGTGTTTGTGCACTGGATACTTGTGCAGGAGATACAGCAAAGGCTATCCTTTCTCTTGAAAAAATGGCCATGCGACCAATGCTTCAGCGAGTCTTAAATAGCTGCCTTCCTGACCATGCTACTCAAGATGAGGTGTTCAGGGTTTTAGCAAAGCAAATTGACACTCGAAGCCCACAGGACAAAGCCAATTTTGAAGCTATAGTGAAAGATAAAGCTCAGAATGTAGATGTGAGTATCTGCGTGCTTCATGTCGAATTGATGTTCTGAGTTTGAGAAACTTCTAATACACGTACAAAATCCTGAAAACTGGTTGCTTGTGAGAGGTGGTCGCAAAGTGAGGTTCCATTCGATCTTGGGCTCTGTGTTTTGTCTTCTGTTTTATTCTCTTCGCAAAGTGAGGTTCCATTCGACTGTATCTGTTGTACATCTAGAGTTGGCCATGTACTTCATTTTTGGTTGTCACCTAACAGTTTAAGTGGAGTTAAAAATAATGATATTATTGAGATTAAGCCTCTTGCGTATGGCAAATGGCAAACCACAAGCTGCTGACTTGTCATAAAACCATGAAAACGAGCTTATTCTGGCCTATTTCTCTCTCTGTAGTACTTGCTTGATAGCTGGGGCTAGCAGGCGAGAGAGAACCTGTAATCAAATGGTCTCCTCTGATTTTTAGTAAACAGCAAATTTCAGCCGGACAGTTGTTGTTTGCCGTAAATGCGATGCTTAATCCACCTATAAGTATTATTTTATTTTCAGCGACGCATTCGTGCAGTCTTGGCTGAGAAGAACGTTGGATCATGGGGAAGAGCAGAAACAGCCATCAAATTGATAGATATGAATTACTCTGTTGAAGATTCTGTAGAGGCTGCATGTAATTGTGGTGACATGCAACGGTCTTTGCGATATCTGCAGCAGGAATGTCCAGTGTGCACGGAGAAAAGACCCATGAGCCAGGTTTGGGCTAGGAGTTTTACACACATAAACATTATTAAATCAGGGTTGAATATAATCTTTAAATCTATAAGACAGGACTCCTTACAAATACTGGAGGAAAAAAAACAAGCTGTGCACCTGCGAAAAAAAGGGAATTATAAATGCAGAAACTGTTATTAGTTTTGAATGCGGTTAAATGCAATTTACCAAAGTTAACAACAAAGAGCAGCACAGATTGGCAGTATGGTTATCTTCAAAGAGCAGTAGCGGTCAGTGGTGCAAGGCCTAGGCGCATGCTCATGTGGTTCATCAGTCACATGGCTGCACTTATTGGAGATCTTGCAGGCCTTCTTGTGCAGCTTCACCCAGTTGGCTTGCTTTCCCCCTCCCCTCCCTATTTTTCCACTGCTTGTCAGTGTGTCGGGTGCCTGGATGCCTGGGGTGAGGGCTCATGTCTGGGTTGCAGGGATTGCCAGCCATGGGAGTGTTGCTTGGTCCAGGGCCTGGCTGGCTGGCCTCCAGTGGAAGCCCTTAGACATCCCAGGCACCCAACCTCCATTTTGTGATGTAGTTGTTAATGGTGGTCAATTACTGTATGGCACATTCCTTAACCAACATTCATAATGATTATAACGACATTTTATGAAAGAGTCCCAACTGAAAATAGCATGCCTTGTCTAATCAATTTGGGGAGCAGATAATCATCACTAAGTAGGACATAAAATATCATTGAAAGTACTCGCTTGATGCTTTGGATTACCTTTTCAAATCGCTTACTACATGTATATCATTATTTTTGTATGGCATTTCAGTGTGGGGTTGTGCTCATATAGCAAATATCTTTCCAGAATTGATAAATGTAGATTACTTCATGGTTGGTGAGCGCGTACAATTTTTATTCACGAGTTGTGAAGAATTGCAAACGAACGAGCGAGTCTTCGAGCAAGTGAGTTTGCGATTCTTCACAACAAGTGAATAAAAATCGTACAAGCGAACTAAGTATGAAGTAATTTGTTTATTATATTTGTACTGAGATATTAAAAATGCTTATTCTGGGAAAGCAGGGAATGTTGCAAACATTCACTCTCAGTTACTTCGCATGGCCGCCCCGAAAGGTGGGAAAAACTGATACAAATTTTCTCACGTGTGAAAAAAATCGTATCAGTCTTCTGATTGGTTATACGATATTCTTCGCCAGTGAGAACAATCGTATGACCAATGGGATTGCTTCTCATCAAAGAGAGAGATGATTTTTATTCAGTGAGTTTGCACTGAGTAAATCTCAGTACTTATATAATAAATTTCAATCTAGAGCAGTTAGAAATGGTTTCTTGAAGGAGGCCACCCCTGTGAATTAATTAATAAGGAAAAGTGACAAACAAGTCTGGAAAACTGTAATGAAGCAAGATATTGAACTTTTTAAATTATTAACTGCAAGTAGGTCAAGGGTTTTACGCGTTCATGGTCATCCTTTTATTCTCCCGAAGATTAAAACTGAACGCTTCAAGAACATTTTTATCAATTGCTGTTTGTTCAATTTTATATAATTCATATCCTAAATAACACTTATAATGTAGGTCTTAGTTATTTATATAGGTTACTCAATGCCATATACTATGATTGTATATTTTATTTAGGTTTTCAATGTAACTATTTTTCTTTTATTACTTATCTTGTGAGCCATGATGTATGTTCCTGGTTGTTAATAAAGGACATTATTATTATTATTATTATTATTGTTATTATTATTATTATTATTATTATTATTATTATTAAAGTTTTGAAATGCTGTGAATACTATGAACACACATCCTTTTACTCTGAAGAATACTTCTGCTCGGGATGTTGAAAACTACTATCCAACTTCAGCAAGTTTGATAGAATTGTTGTTGTTTCAATTTTTCCTTTACAGATGGTCACGTTCTTGCACTGTCAGGATCGTGTTTGCCAGGAGTGTGTCTCCCAATACATCACCGTAACAATAAAGGACAAAAATATCCTCCACCTCGTGTGCCCAGTGTGTTCAAAACCTGAAAACCTGGATGATGAAGCAGTGGCAACAGAATACTTCAACAACTTTGATATCATGGTAATTAGCGACCTGTTCACAATTAGGATGGTTTTTGTTTTTTTAATTTAATTTTTATTTAATTATTTTTATCAACTAGTTTGGAAGTATTACATCAATTAAAAAGAAGGAAAAATAATAATAGTTAAATAAATAACACGTGTACTATATGCACTCAGACAGTATTTCCTTTGACACACTTGTACACACACACAATTAGGATGTTTGTAGAAGAAGTGCTTAGACCCTACCAGTATATCAAATTCGTTTTGTATATCTTCTTTAATTTACTTCTTGCCATTGCAGATTCGTGGTCTGGTTGACCAAGAAACACATGACTTGTTCCAGAGAAAGCTTCGCGATAGAACCCTTATGAAGGAACCTAACTTCAGATGGTGCTCACATGTAAGTCATTTTTTATTATTCGCGAACTTTGGATTCATAGCTATGGATGAGAGCTGGGGTATTGGGTCTTTTGATCATGATGTTATGTTATTGCTAGCCTCCCAATTTTTTCTATGGACTGGAAGAAATATACCCTGGTCCCAGAGCTTTTTCTTTGTTTTCCACTTACAAATTTTAGCCGCAAAGCAGCGACAACGAACAGCGGAGCAGTGAGGTCACTGCGAATCTCACTTCCATGCAGATGCCAACTGTCAAATGCTTCAAAATCATTGTTAGAAAAACAACCAATGAGAATCGTGTCATCACTTGCTCGTCAGCCAGAAATTTGTTCAGTGGCTGAAGCAATGGCAGCATTTTCTTTTTGTAATCAGTTAGCTTTTGTGCTATTCCCTGTGATAATAGTAGGCTGTAATTTAGAAAGCAATTGAAGTTTTTAGTACAATGTATGTCTGTTGAAAGGATACATTACCTTTTTTTTAGTGCTCATCAGGGTTTATCAATGAACAACCTGGCCACTTAAAGATGATGTGCCCACACTGTCGGCAATACACCTGTTTTAAGTGCAAACGACAGGTAAGAACTTTGCCAGCCTGTTCCAGGCATTCAGTTGGTAAACAGAGTGTGATAGTACAGGCAGAGTGAGGCGGAAATAAAGTAATGAAAAGTGGAGGGAGCTTGGGACGGGCAAGGGAGGGAACGCCTGTAAAACTTTTTTTCCAGTATACCAGAATCTGGCATACCTTCTGATTGGTCAATTTTGACAGATGAGTCAACACAAAGGTCGATTAGAAACCAACAGGTATAATCGTTTGGCTTTCATAATTTGCAAAGTAGAGCGTCTCAAATCATGTGAAAACGAAGACTGTGTAATAATTCTAAGCGCTTGGAGAAAATTACAAAAAAGTCCTCGCAATGACCACGCAAATGATGATTTAAATCACGCGTAACTTTCTAATATTACTTCGAAGGAGCTAAAAATCGCCAAGAATGCATCTTAGCACAATCAAAGCGGTACATTGTTATCTCATTCAGTCGAGGTATGTTACTTCTGGGTTCAAACCATTTTCTTACATTGTTATATATTTATAAGAGGGAAAGAACTAGAACTCGAAGTTAAATAAGGAGGCCACTCCTGATTAAATAACAATGTACATCCCATAACACAAGTACGTTGCATTTTTAAACTCCAAAAATGAGAAATTGAAGCGTTTGAAATGAGTTGTTTACTTGCTGTAGGGTTAAATAACTTCAGAATGGCAAAAAATGAAAAAGGACATCATATATCGCTGCAAACTAGGGATTCTAGCGATCATTTAGAGGCTAAAACCAAACATATAAGTTAAAAGCTTGTGAATTTGTGATGGAAGTGATAAATTGATGAAGCGAGGAAATATGATGAAGGCATAATTGTGGCACATTAGGTAACGGAAAATATTTGCGTACATTCCAATGGAAGTTTTACATTTGATTGACAACCCAAAAGCAGAAACCGCGTCAGGTGGCCAAGTGGGCAGAAAGACCTTTCAAAAAAAAGTTTTACCGGCATTCCCTCCATCGCCCGTACCAAGCCCCCGCCATTTTTTGTCGCTTTATTTCCACTTTGCTCTGGCTGTACTATCGCGCCCCGTTTACCAACTGAACACCTGGAACAGGCTAGCACTTTGCTGGGTAGAGTGCAAGTCCTAAAACTATTGTTTGACATTAAATAGTATGGTGAATTTTCTTTGTTTACCATCCTTTAAGTTCCCAGTTAGTTGGCTAATAGTCATAATTGAAGGGCTCTGTGAAGTGACGTTGTAGGGAACTTTTTTAGTGTGTTTGGTCATTTTGTGAAATTTTGCACAATACACAGCAGTTAATTTATGGAATTGCCTATCCCGTAGTTAGTCTTCTACTAATTATGCCTATCCCAAGTAGTACACATAAAGAAAATAATGAAGGAAAAGGGGAAAAAAAAAATTTTATCCATGCAGTTTCTGGGCCTGCTTTTAACTTGCTCCTTTTCTTCCTGCATGTAAACAGTGGGAAGATCAACACCAAGGTATCTCATGCGAGCAATTTGCTGCCTGGAAAGAAGCAAATGATCCAGAGTTCCAAGCTGCTGGGCTGGCAGCTCACCTAAAGTTGAATGGAATTGGTAGAGTATTGTCCCATTCTGCAGCTATTGCTTCTAAGCCTATAGAAATAAATGTAAAACATGCACAATTTCACTGCAAAGGGTAGAGGCAATTTGAAATTTTTAGTCATTAATTTGCCCTGGATGTAAAGTGAGAGGTGTCGCAACGAGGAAGCCCTGGTTTCAGAGGTTTCCCCAAAAATTCTTTTAACTAAAGTAAAGTAAGAGTAAAGGACCTATAATGAGCCTTTAGCAGGACCTTGTCACATGCCTGGATATCTTTTGTTTGCAATGGTGCTGGGACACAAGGCTTAATTTCAGCACAACTGACAAAACGTTGTTGCTTATGTAACAAAGCCACCCTTGCTGGGATTGGGTTCCAGCATGCAGACGACAACTGACATGTGACTAGGTCCTGCAAAGAGCCTACACACGGTGGGGATTTAAACGGAAGCTCGTGGAACTGTAATTCAAACAAACTTAACAGCTGCAGGAACCCGACTGGAGGTAGACAACCAGTTGGCTCTTTACAAAGTGTGGTAGAGTTTAATTCGGGACCACTGAAGACAAATCCAGTTGATGGTCAGAGCAGGATTTCAACCCAGAACATCTGCATGAAAATCCAATGCCCTAACTACCAGGCTATTTGAAGAGCATTTTGCTGGGAACACTTAAAATCAAAACCACTATTTGTCATTATTTATTGACGTTGATCCCTGCATTTGTTTCCATGCTGACTCTTTGTCAAACATGTAATTTCTGTCATTAGTGTGCCCAAGCTGCAAGTATCGTTATGACCTTTCTAAGGGAGGTTGTATGCACTTTAAATGTGCAATGTGTCCACATGAATTCTGCAGTGGTTGCTACAATCCATTTGTCAACCCCCAAAATCAGGTATTTTCTGGTGCATTAGTTTTAATTAACCTACCTATTGTAATAATATAATTATGACACATTTGCTTGCTGTATGATTTTCATGGTCTTTGTTGTTATTCTCTTGTTTGTTTGTTGTTGTTTTTTTAAAGAGAGACTAACCCAGAATTCTTTAATCACTACAAAAAAGTGACATTCAGCAACCTACACATTAGACAGAAGTAAACACAAATAATGGTATCGTACATAAGATAGAGAAACTTGAGTCATCCTTTAATAAAGAGCTTCTTGATAAGTAGCCTCAGTTATAACTATGCTTTCACCATAGAGGAAGCATAACAATAGTAATAATAGTCAATAATAATAATGACAGGGATAAGGATAATGGTATTGATGTTGATGTTGACAATGATATTGATAATGATAATGACAAAGATAATGATAATGATAGTAATAATTTTATAGCCATTATTGTGGTGATTGACTTATTGCTTGCTTTTCAGAACTGTCGGGTATCCGAACAATGCCTTGTAAGAGGATTACATGCACACCATCCTCGTGACTGTTACTTTTACTTACGAGACCGTGGCCCTGAAGAACTGCAGAGACTATTGAATGATAATAATGTGGCTTACAACACTGAGCCCCCTGAGGGTCAAGGTGATATTTTGTGCTGATAAACTTGTATTACCAAGCTGCGTAACAGCCTTGGCTTACTTTGAAATCTACATACCAGTTTATTGGAGCTGGTCATTACAGACCTGAACCCTTTTTTCTAGGAGGGTACAGTGTACTTTAGACTGCTTGTTTTGAAAAGGATGAAAAGACCTTCCCCCCACCCCCCCGAAACAACATTTTCCTGTGTTTTCATGCTGTTGATGTAATCTTTGTCACGTTCTGCTTTGGATAGTTGACTCCATAACTTAATTAAGCACCATTTAAGAGCTGTTTTCAATTGAATGTTATAAAAGCAAAAGCAAACAAATTACAGAACCAATCACATTCTGAGGGAAAGAAACCAACCACACATCCAAGTACCATAAACACCAGCGTATAAGTTGCACCATTTTTCCAATGATGATAGCTGCAAATTGGTAAGTGCAGCTTATCTGTGAGAACATCCAATGAATGTACCTCGCCTAGGACTGACTTTATTAACATCGGTAACAAATGACAGTCCGAATGTCAGTATGCTCGTTGAATTGTCGTGAAATGTTAACATATTTTTTTTTATTGAAAAAACTTTTCACTTGAAATGGGCTCCCTGGAATAGGAAAGTCTGAATCATCGTCATTGTATATCCTTCACAAAACTCAGTTCTAATCTTTCTTTGCAGGCACTTAACTCTCATGGCCCCCAAAATTAAAAAAACACATGGCCTTTAGGAGCGAGAATAAGCATATGACTACATGACTTTGCACCGTTTGGACAAAATGGCTACTGTTTCATCTTTGATAGCCAAGTGTGTTTTCTGGCAAGTTTGATAAATCAAAGCTTGTATTATCACAGATCTCAAGTGAAATCTGTTCTCTGGGAAATTTTACGTTGTGTTTTGGAGATTTGGGAGATTTGGCAGTTTAGTTTGAGAGGGAAGAATCCAAATGCACCCTAGGTGTGTGAGAGTAGGATATTCATTGTAAAGTAAGCCCCATTGACTCCACGTTCCATGTCTCAAAACAATTATAGGCAATGCCTCTTCTGATGAGGAGGATCGTCTTCAAGTACTGGAAGCTGCTGCAGCAGCTCCTTTACACTGTAAGGTAAGCGAGCAGAAAGAGAGTGACCATGGTGGTCTGATGGATGCCGAGTGTGGTGCTGAGGCCCCTGCTGGATATGCTGGGCTTTGTGGGTGAGTCTTAAGGGTCGTGTACCAGTTGTTTTATACAGTTAGGGGACTGTCAGAGTTGTGTTGACAAGTTAAGCACTTTGAAAAATGTTGATTCTAACAAACATGGCAGTAAATGTTCAGAGAGCATACTACAAGCTTTGTCAAGTTTAGACAGTTAATTGTTTCAACTGCCAATTGATAAGAACAAAAAATGTTTCTCTTATTCATTCCATGTTTTGACTTTGAACTTTACTAGTGAACTTTAGGTGCCTACTTCCAAAATAAGTTGCAAAATAAACTTTCCCTCGATTTTTCCTGGTACTTGTGGATTGTACTATAAAGAAATAACTCTCTGGATTTGTTTTTTTTAGGAAACATTATGTAGAATATCTTGTTGTATTGGTGAATGATAACTTGCTTGACCCAGCGGAAATCATGTCATGCGATGATCTGAAACGTGTGTTAGAGCGTGGCTTTGTGGCTCCGCCAGTCAAACCTAACCGAATGACTGAGGACCAGTACAGACAGCTACTACTGCAAGTGAGTGGAAAACCCTTTCCATACAGTCAGATTTGTTTTCATTACTTCAAAGGCAGTCCAAACATGATCGTATTTGTAAATGTGGCATCAACTCCGTGTTCCTGGGGGTGGGGTGGTGCTGAATATTTTGAGGAGGATTCAAGGGCTGAGGTGGGATTTGCCACTCAGAGTCTAAAACCCTGACTCTGTTTAGGACAGAAAACCTGCTAGACCTACTGTCCAGGAAAAGCTACTGTACTTTGTGTATGAGCCTTTTGTAATGTTAATTAAGTATAGCTCAAGGACAATGACAACAGTAACCCTCTCTCTGTCTTGTTCTCATTTGCCAATTTTCTCAAACTCCATAACTCTTTCGGTTTTGAATTTGCTGTTTTAGACTGTAAAGGAGCAACTGTTCTTACCACCTAAATCACCAAGGAAAAGAATACTTGATGATGATGAAGATGACATTTATGTTGAACCAAACGTTGAGACTGATGATGATAGTGAAGAAGAAGATGATGATTTTGAGTATGGCAATGACAGGGATGATGCCATTTTTAATTGATTTATGTCACTAAAATCAGTATTGATCACATCAGTGACAGCTGTATGCAGCGATTTGCTACACATACCACCTGGCATGACAATGCTTGTTCATGCTGTGAAACCGTGTCTTATGATTTTTGGAAAAGTGGTATGAAGATACTGATGATGTAAGCATGCACCCTGCTACAGTCATGGTAGTTAGTAGTCATTTAGGAAACAGAGGGTGTAGCACAGAGGTTGGCAGTGAGTGTACTGGCACTCCGCCTGTGTGCAGCCACGAGCCTAAACTTGGCCAAGAACTACAAGTTCAAGCCACAAATGAAAAAAGCAGGCTGGTGAGTATCAGTGAGTACTTCCAGATCCTCCATCCATGGTTTTATACCATCTGATAGGATGGTAGGGTGATCATGGCTTCACCCACATAGGCCAGGCCAGGCTTGCTAGATTAATTCTGCTGGTACCCCAAATCACAGTTTTGGGGTTCCCAAGGTCTGTCTGTCACACAGATTGCACAGGAAGTGCACACAATGATTCACCTTCAGTTGTTACCGAGGGTCAGATTTTCCAAATGATAATACTGGCCTTGGAGCTTAAGATCAAAACCAATAATGATAAGTACTGGGAATATTGCACGTCTTGAACCGATGAGACTTCATTATTTGAGTTTAAAGGGGCAACAGCGAAGTATTTTACGTACTGCATTTGTAATGATTTTAGTTGTAAAGACTAGACTAGGAGAACGAACTAACTTGCAAAAAAGCTGGACCAAATAGCAAAAAGTCCAAGGTACTGGGTGATAAGAGACTAGGGGTTAAGTAGTCATCCAAAACAATTAACAAACAGTGGGACCAGAAGAGGTAATTGAGGACACATAAGGGATGTACTGATAGTAGAATATTGGATATGAAGTATTCTTGAGATACTTAAAAGTTATAAAACAACATCCTCACCTTAAGAGACATTGAAGAAATGGTGCATGTATTGTGGTGTGAAGCTTAACTACTGGATGAATGAGAGATGAGGGCCAGAGGCCCAAAGCCCAAGAAGCTTTACTAGCGAATCTTTACTTTACTTTACTTTACTTTACTTTACTTTATGAAATTTGTTGCATGTACAATATTACTAAAGGAAAAAGGAAAAGAAGAGAAGGAAAGAAAAAAATAACATCAGCAACTGGAGAAGAAAACAGGACGATGTCCCAATTGATATTCAATCCCAATAAATATTAACAAAATGGTAATAATAATTATAATCAGCAAACGATGTATCCTGTAGATGGTTTTCACGTGATGTCATGGTGGCCATATTGGTGTACCTAAACAAAGAAACGGCACCCATTTTGGGTCGGTACGCAACTATTACAACAGCCCACACGATTGGCTCAGAAAACGATAGAACCATTCAAACAAACAACAGAAACAATGAACCCTAACCCTAAAAACAATAGAGCTGCGTCCTAACCAGATTCAATGAAACTAGAGGTTGTAAACAGCTGTGTGTGGTATCTGCCCATTTTGGTGTCCCAAAACAATCCTCGGGTGATTGAACTCCATTTTTATCCAAACATGTGCTATTGATTCGGTAAATCAATGTGGCTGCTGGTCGTGAGTGAAAACAATCTATTGGCATGCAAACGTAACATGTTGGGGCTACTGGTTATGTTGTTATGAAGTGGGATGTTTTTTTACAATTACTCATTTTTGTCAATTTTTGCATTATTGTAACATAAATTTGTTCATGTTGGTTGAGGGAACCAAAATGTTGGTCTTAACAATGCTGGCCCCTCAAGTTGTAAGAGGAAGGATGAGCAAAATTAAATTAGGATAAAAGATCTTTTTAAGCACTGGTGGTACTTGGAACCAGTTAGCTGTCTGCTTATAAACACTTGATTTCCAAAGCATATGGACAATTTGCTGCATTTCTTTGATTGAAAGATTTGTATTTTAAATATATGTTTGATGCAACCTAGTTGCTGAATTATGGAAACATTAAAGTCTGACTTGTGTGGTTAATCTGGACTCTTCTGCAACTGGACTCAACCTTTCTTTGGCTATAGATTCTCTTTACGTTTGAACTCATAGACCAAATGCATAAATAGTGGCCTATTTATTATTCTTTTATATAAATGCTAATTAGACTTTGTGCATGCAGATGAGGCTAGCGAGGCTAATTAGCACAAAGAAAAAATTTATGGGCAGCCATTTATGCATTCGGTGTATAGAGTGTTTTTGCTCATGTGACCAGCAGCGAAGAATTTGCATAAAAATAGAGTTCAATTTCACTCCAACATGGCCACCGTTTCTTTGTTTTACTCCCCCAACAAGGCCATCATGTGAAAACAAACTATCATAACCCACAATTTTCATGGAGTGATTAAATTCAATTGATGAAATAAGAAGAATGAAAAACAATAGGTCAGGAGTTAGATAAGAATTTAAATGTCTGTTGATTGAAAATGCAGTTTAATGAGGGTCTTACTTCACTGAACATTTTGCTAACTGCTTTATATAGCCGGCAGGTCTAAAACATAGGTCAGGTCACAGGTCAGGTCATTGTTTTACTAATAATGGAACAACCCTAACCCCTTCCTAATGCTAACCTTAGGCCTAAATACTACACTAAGACAATGTTTAGGCCTAAGGTTAGTATTAGTAAAGGTTAAGGGTTGTTTCAGTATTGGTGAAAACAATACTAACCAGAGACCTGACCTGTGACTTGTGACCTCTGTTTTAGACCTGCCGTTGTATAGCACTTATATTAACCGAGAGTGAGGTCATTACAGGGAAATCTCGGACCGAGGCCTTGAGACATTGACCAAGCGATAGCGGCGGGTCTAAAACACAGGTCACAGGTCGGGTCTGAGGTTATCGTTTTTACCAATACTGAAACCCTTAGCCTTCACTAATACCAACCTTAGGCCTAAACATTCTCTTCGTGTAGCATTTAGGCCTAAGGTTAGCATTGGGAAGGGGTTAGGGTTGTTTCACTATTATTAAAACAATGACCTGACCTGGGTTTTAGACCTGCCGGAGTGATAGCAAGGTCAATACGTCAAGGCTGAGGTCTGAGATTTCCCTGTAATGACCGAACCGACGAGGTTAATATGTTATTTATTATATGGCCTTTTTAGCGCTGGAAAAGAAAAACGGGAAGTGTTTTTTAATATCCTTTTGCGTGCTCAAGGGGTCATTCGCGGTCATGTTCACTGAACCAAAACAAACCTGGCCATGCGATCGAAACCAGAAGTTACATAAGAAACAGTTTCTTTGAAAATGAGACAAGTTTTGTCTTTATTACACCAAGATCTAGGGCAAATCTTAAAATTTTCATAATGCCTGTCATTACAAGAAAATCTTGCCTGCTCAGCAGCCAATCAGAGTGCGCATACTATTGTTGCCATATAATAAGTTACTCTTATTTCCTGGAATGTTTGAGCAATGCAGCATGTATTGCCGTGGTGCAAAATGAAGCAATACATGCTGCTAGGCAGAAGGCACCTCAAACTTCAAGAATTCTATCTTTATTTGATATAACTATTTGCGATAACAAGGTAGAGTGCTTCAGTCTGTAATGTGCAGTTTCTGCATTTTGTGTTTCTTGGCTTTTTGTAGTATTCAGACCCTAACTAATATAGTAAGTTGTGGTAAAATTACCTTAAGAAGTCAGTGCTATACAATCAGAAGCCTGCAAATCTGGCTAAGACAACCTGTTCAGCGTTGACTGGTACAGTCCAGGGAAGAATTTTTGCATTTTCATGTCTTTTTGTTTGTTTGTTTTTTGTGTGTATAGTTTTCCAAACTGTCAAGATTTTGGTTAGATTTATTATACAGCCTCAAACAAACAAAACAAGCAAGCAAGTAAACCAGCAAACTAATGACAGGGGAATATCCAGGGGAGGGTTCCAGGGTTCCATAACCCCCCTTTGGGCTACGACATTGGCTTTAATTTCAAGAGGATATACCAATCAGTCTTCTTTCGAAATTCTAAGGGACGAGGTCCTCGCTTTAAAAAAAGAACGTAAAGAAAATTAACTTTAAAGGCGATCACATGCTATATCGGGGGTTACGAGACCTCTGAGTATGCTTTGTTTATTCCAAGCCACTTGTGTCACTGATTGAAAAACATCAAACTATTGTCTTATCAATTTTAATTTTACCATCTCCTCAGAAAGTGAGATTTGCAACCCCTCTCAGAAACGCTAGCTACATTTGGCACCTAGATTATTGGAAATTTGTGCACATAATCACAGAAATTCCATTTCTGGGGACCTGGAATACTAAAATTTTCTGGGGGAGCATGCCCCCTGACCGCTCTTGGGAAGAGCGCCTTTGGCGCTTGATTGTGAGTCGCGACCACCAAACCCCTCTATGCAAAAATGCTACCTACGCCCCGAACAAGCAAGCAAACAACAACGACAACAAAAACGACGAGAACCTGACATGGTATTAGCAATCCCTTTCTGAATCCCCTTTTCAGTTAAACCGTTTTTAAGGGTTTGCCATTTTTTTACAGCAATAAAAAAATACTTAATAGTACAGCTCATTGCCTGTACTGTGGATAACAGGCTGTCTACATGTGGTTTCCTAAACATCCAAAATGTTGTCTTAGAAACTCTTAAAGTGCACTCCATTGGGAGCCTTTGGGGGCCTTTTTTTGGCGGGGGGGGGGGTACATGATAAGTGATTTCTAAACACTATCCTATAAACGTTTGGAGGAGTCAAAGTGATGCCAATTAACTGACTAAATAATTTTTGTTTCGGTTGCTGCTTACTCACCAAACAGCATACAGTCGAACCTCTCCTTACGGACACCTCTCTAATACGGACACCTCTCTATAACGGACATTCCCCTTTGTCCCGAAAAAATTCTCACCCGTTTTCTATTAAAAAAAACCTCTATAATACGGACCCTCTCTAATAAGGACAACGGACACTAAATCTCTGCCCCAGAGAGCGAAGTCATATAATATAAACTTAACCTCTTTATTACGGACACTCTGGTGATCCGGTGTTGACATATAGTTCACATATAGTGTGCACGAGTTTGTGATTACGCAAGCATGAACGTTTTATTCACTGATCTTCAACTGGAGTTTGGAAAATTGTACTTTTATTAGTACCTTTTTAGGTGAAGCATTGCGTTATACGTAGTTCCTTTGGTTTCAAATAACTGATTCGTATAAGGTGTGTACTTTACGGACAGCTGGATTCTCTGTTAGGTCTAAACATTCTTCATTCTCAATCAATTTTAACACCGGAATAAACTCAACTAAAGGAAAACAAAACGAAACAAAATGTGGACGTTCTACACCTCCATAGCGATTTTACATGTTGCTGTTCTTTCACAGCAACCTTTTTTATGGGAATATAACAGCTAAAAAAGAAACAGTTGTAACCAACCAATGTCCGGGAGAGTCCCTGAAGGCTGCAAACATTTTAACACTAGTTCATTAGGAGCTATTGCTCTTTTTGAATAACTTTTGAGTTCTTTTGTCCATCCCCTTTCCAACGAGACACGTTAATGTCATTGTATACGCGAAATTAATGTCCTCGTTTGTTCGCGCGGAATTCAAACAATAAAACAAAACAAAATATGTCTGAAAAAGCGACAGCGTTTTAAAGTTTTACCGGAAAATGCGTGGTTCCTTTTGCTGTTTTGTCATGCTTAGTAAATGCGCATGCGCCAACTCCGTGTATTACAAATTAGTACCAAAAAATATCCTTACCATATGGAATACATGACAACTATAGTCGCAAATATATATCGCTCCAAATCATAGTATAAAGCAGAAGGAGTTGAGCTACGAGTACGTAAGGGATTTGTCACGTATGGTCTAGGGGCCGACATTTCTCTCCCTCACTGCCTATCGGGGATAGGTATCCGAAAGTAGCAAGTATAAGCGATCCGCGGGCCGAAATCTCGGGGAGACTCGTCATGGTACACCGCTCCGGCTTAAATGTCCAGAGGTACCGCTACCGCTTCTGCATGTTTTTCTTTAGGTATTTAGTAAGCGCATGCGCAACTGCCCTTGTGTACCAATATGCCACGTGCGAGTAAATTAATATGTGCCTTCAAATCAAGATTACTTCCAGTCCGTGATAGATCTATTGTTGAAAAGAAGAAAGAGCAGAAGAATAAGTCGTAATTAGGGTCTCTCCGTTGGGAGGACCACAAGTAGTTAATATTCCAGTTAGCAGTGATAGTTTTTGACAACATAACAAGTTCGCATTTTCTTTCTGTTCGTTCGTTCGTCGTATCATTGTGTAACCCCGTTAGTTGGCAACCTCGTTCTCGTCTCTTTTCTTTCCGTCCCCTGGAGCGAGAGAGGGGACGGGAAGAAGAGAGAGTTTGTGATTACGCAAGCATGAACGTTTTATTCACTGATCTTCAACTGGAGTTTTGAAAATTGTACTTTTATTAGTACCTTTTAGGTGAAGCATTGCGTTGTACGTAGTTCCTTTAGTTTCAAATAACCGATTCGTATAAAGTATGTACTGTAACTGAGATGTACAAATCAATGTGTCTGATACCGTATATTAGGCTACGTCCACACTAAGCCGGATAAATTTGAAAACGCAACTTTTTTTATGCGGATAGGCCTTCCGTCCACACTAAAACGGTGTTTTCGGTGTCCGAAAACGGAACTTTTTGAAAACGCTCTCCAAAATGGATAAATTTGAAAACGCTGGCTAAGTATGTTAGTGTGGACAGTGAAAACGGAACTTTTTAAAAACGCTGACGTCACAACAGGCATGTGACTCTGTCGCAATCCCTTTTCAAGAGACTCCATCCGTAAGGCCAGGGAAGGGTTTTTTGGACAGGGAAACAGTTTGAAAACGATTAATGTGGACGGAGAACATTTTATCCGTTTTCGCGGCAAAAGTTGCGTTTTCAAATTTATCCGGCTTAGTGTGGACGTAGCCTTAGTCAGTTTAGATACACTGGGCCTATTTTTCGTTACTGAACACTTAAAACTGTCAGTGGAGTCTTAAAAATGTTGCAATCTTGGTGACCTCTATAATACGGACACCTCTCTAATTTTCAGCATTGTTTCCCAACAAAATGTTGTACAGAAGTCTTCCTAAATTTACTTCCAGAGAAAAATATTGAGGTTATTCCATTTATTATTACTCTAGAATAGGATCAATCGAACACACCCTAAATTGGGCTTGTTTGTTTGTCAAGGGAGTTGATCAGTACCCCTGCCTTGTTTATAGCAAGCTATGTTTTTTGTTTGGGCTTTCTTCATGTAAACAAAGTCAAATTTTTGTGTTTAGTGCAATGTTATTTAATTGTAATTGTGTTTAATAAAAGTAGAGTACACAAAGGCTGTTTCATCAATACCAATAAGGACAATTACTGGTCATGAAGTTGTAGTGTAATGGTTAAAAGAAATGTTCAGCTCATTTTAGTTCAGGTTTGACTTTGTTAGGGTGCATTTTTTTTGGGACTATTCTGTGTATTCCTATTCCGGTTTAGGATTAATGGAATGACAGGAATGTTTTTCCAAACAACAACAACAACCAAAAAAAAAACATTCTGAAAACAGAATGGTTGTTGCAGAGGTGACCTGAGAACTAATACACGGAATAGTCTGGAAACAACTAAGGGTGCATTTTTTTAAAACTATTCCGGAATGAGAATAGATGAATGGTCGGTTTGTGTTTTTTTTTGGACTTATTCCATTTTCGGAATGAATGGAATAGTATTCCGTTCATTCTGGCCTCAATAGCCGAATGAACGGAATAAACAGAATATGGTTTACTCGGAATACACAGACAGAACGTGCAAGTCAACCAATAGTATGATAGGTAAAGCTGGCCACAAACAGCAAATGCCACGACAATACCAGTTAACCCCTTCAGCCCCAAGGGCTACCCCAGTGACAAGTAAAATCGTCTGGCGTTAGACAGAGTAAAATCTCTAAAGTGGGTCTCGGGAGTGAAACGGTTAATGGAGACATAGTTTTTGATCAGACGGAGAGGTGGTTTAACTCCTTCAGCCCCAAGGGCTACCCCAGTGACGAGTAAAATCGTCTGGCGTTAGACAGAGTAAAATCTCCTGGCGTTAGACAGAGTAAAATCTCTAAAGTGGGTCTCGGGAGTGAAAGGGTTAATGAACAGGTGCACAATAAATGACAACAAAGACACAACTTGGTTGTAATTTATTGGGGACAGGGAATGTACTGGCAAGGCTAAGATAATACCCACTGACCATCTAGACCACCAGATGAGGGGCCTGGGGACTAGCGCCATGTCGAGGGGGTACCTCATGCAATTCCTCATGCATGTATTGCAAGGCAGGCATAGTTTCTGGCATGTCCTGGGACCAAGTTAACCCAGTCCAGCAGAGTAACAATATGCCCCCTCCCTGACAGGGGTTCAGCACAGGGCTGAAGGGGTGCCCCCAGGCAGCAATTCCCTGCCCAAAGTTTATTAACTACAACTAAAGCACGTTACAGGCAGTAGGTATCAGTGGTTAAAAGCCAGAAAGCAAAACGGGAGGGAGAGAGGGTTTAAGATTGCTGCAAGCAGAAAAGAACTTGCAGCTTTGAGAAGTCTGGCTGAGAAGGCTCACATGGCAAGAGAGACAGACAAGAGCCTGATACAGTAATCACATGGTATGAGGCTGAGCAATCATCCCCAGGCTCCAACCAGTATTTGCTTTCCATCATTAACTTCCATTTTATTCTAAAATAATAAATTTAGTAAAGAGCACAATTATTTACAAAATACTACAATAAAATAAGAGAGAAAATCTAGATACAACCTGCAAGAGCAGCTCCATTTGTCAACTTGCAACAGACCCAGACTCGTCATTTAGCTATCAAATATCAAAACTGTAGGGTGTGCAAATTCATTCACAATTGCAAAAAAAGCTATCAGAAAGTTCCAAGGGTCATACTTCTGCACACAGCCTTTCCCTAGTGCAACCAGCCTTTTGCACATTGACGAATGGAAGCAAACTTTGAACCAATGGTATTTTTGTCGACATTAATAATGGAATTAATTGTAAATGCAACATGCTTCACATGAGCAGGGCTTGAGACTACCTTTTAAAGCTTACCAGCAAAATGGCCAAGATTTAATGCTTGCATGGCTATCAGCAGGGGAAGCAAGTTGTGTAGTACTGGGGTACTTGCTTTTGAGCCTTTTATAGTTACCATTTCAAAACAAGGAAATTTCAAATTATTATAATTGTATGAAAATAACTGATCTTGGTTTTTAGTTGGCTACAGTTAGTCTCGAGCCTTGCAATTAAACACTTCTTTTGTTCCACTGGAGAAGTAAAAGTCACGAGTTCAGCAAGGGGACAGAGCCCATGCCAGCACCCATGCATCACCACAAATGCAGTGCATATAGTTTATTAAATAATGTTTAAAAAACGAGCAGGAGTGTTTTATCGGGTTTAAAACCACGAGGCGTAGCCGAGTGGTTTTTGACGCGATAAAACACGTGCTGCGAGTTTTTTGAACAGCTTCAAAAACATTCCACAAAAAGCGTGTCCCTCTGGAGTCTGAACAATGAGACTTTGCAAGGAAAATTATTAGCATACAAAAAAAAACAAGCTATGCCTTATTAGTATTCTTTATATAAAGAATACTAACCAGGAGTGTTTTATCGGGTATAAAGCTCATGCACGTGACGTTTTATCACTGACTTGATAGGCTGTTAGGCTCATGAATTATTAATGAGTTTTTGAAAATACATTAATACAGGGAATAGATTCCTATCAGTCTAAAAAGCTTTCCTACAGGCTCTTCAAAAACCAGCAAAAGCAGTACTGTACTTACTACACACTCAAATCTAATTGATAAATAATCATCATCATCATCATGGTTATTGTCAGTTACTCAATAAGCTACATATTTCTTCTTATAATAGGAATATGTAAACTGCTGGATGAAATTAGGTTAATGTCTAACCAGATGTTACTGTGTAATTAGTTGTTACAAAAATTTTTAATTACATGGTGTGTTAGCTGTTAGATGCAACTAGATAAATGCATATCCTGTTGATGTAAATAATGTTATAGTAAAACAACGGCATAGTATGTAATTACATAATTGTGTACTTGTTGCACCCGTCATTTGTAGCCGCATTTATCTTGAACATAGTGATGATCAGCCCAAAAGCCAATGGCTCCTCTGATCACTGTGCACGCTTTTAGATGTTCTTTGGCTACATTTTGTTGTTTTCAATGACTTTCTGTTACAAGTTAGTAAATAGAGTGACAGTAATGAAAGTTGAAAGTAACATGACCCAAGATGACATAGCACTAAACACTGGGCATTTGTAACTAACAACTAAGCAATAATCACACAGATAAACATGGTGCAATATTAACAAGTTGGAACTATTGGTACATAGCAACCGATAGAGCGCTTAAAAGACCACAATGTGAACAAAAAAATTGTTTTCATTATTTTCTTCACATCACTTAGGACAGGTAATTCCATAACTTAATCACTGTGTATTGTGCACTGTTTGGCCACAATTTCGCAAAATGACCAAACGACTAAGAAGAACTCACTAAAGTCGTTTTTCCCTAGAGCCTTTCAGTTGTCTCCAACAATCCTCTTGTAAGTGACCTTTGCCGTTAATCAGGGTGTTACTCAACATATCCAAGACTCATCATCATCCTAGCTTTATTTAACCTTGGATTTTAGAGTACCTTATGCAGCTAGTATCTCCCAGCATTTCCCACCCAACAATGAGATTACACACACAAAGGCCAGACCACATCACCGGGATCCACATCCCCCACCCTAACACATGTATGCTATTCCAATTCGATCTGGATTTCAGTGGACGAATAGCCACTATGTGGAGGTGCCACGGCAAATTCCCTATTTATTTATTTATTTATTTAATTCTGCTTGATCCAAAGTTCCCTTCAAACCTAACAGCTGCCTACTGCTTTGTTTTGAATTCTTCCAAAATTGTGCCACAGTCGCTCAAACATACCACACCACTAACAGTTTCTGGAGAAGGAAATAGCCAGCATCACTGTTATGAACAGTAACTTACTAATTTTCCCTAAAAGTGGGCCTGCAGACATTTGACTGACAAAACGGATTAAAATGCACTGATATCTTTTCACAGTCTACATCACAGCCATTAGGGAGCTTAAAGCATAGGCATTTTTGAAGGATGGATGGCAAACAGAAGTGAAGCATTCTCCCTTTTAACCTGCTATGATGATATCATATTTGTACTGCTCAGTGTCTTTTTTCTTGTAGACATGGTTCACTTGAAAATTTGGGCAAAACTAATGCCCAAGAATACAAAAGTCTACTTCCGGTCGACATCCCTTGCTCAAACTCCCTAATAACAATACATCTCCACTGACCAATCAGGTCAATGACCAGAGTATCACTTTTATATGAACCACAGAAGAATACACACATACTTGACTAAGGAGGGTCTCAGGGTGTTTAAAAGTGAGCCAATGAAATCAATGATAGTGCATCTCAAAACTGCAATCACCAAGACAATCTTACTCCATCAAGATATGTATGACTGCTGGGTTCAAACTACATGTATTTTAAATAACTGAAGAGTCACAGATGAGAGAGACCTACTTGTAAGTAGTGGATTCTTTAAAAAGAAAAAAAACAAAAACAATAAAACAAAATCACTCAAAAATAGCTCTGATTTTGCATGTGGCACTGTATAAAAGGTAGTTCTTTGCATGGCTAATTTATTGAAAATGAAGGGTGAACACAACTTAGGACAACAACAACACCAGAGCAGTGATTCTTAGGTGGGTTTAAACTGAGCCACATTTGAGCCATTTTACCTTTTTTTTTATTTTTTTTTCTGCCAGATATCCACTATTCAGGCCTTTTTGCCCATGGCTCTTCAATAATGTTATGTGTACATGTATCTGTTTAACTCACTATCATTTTTTGTGACTCATTTGTCCACACTTCTTTTTATGTCCAGCCTTCCAATCTTGCACTTGGCATTTGCGGCCACAATAATAAACACTTTTGCAGCCACCACATCGTTTGAATTCTCCAGCTTTATCCTCCTTTTTTCCACAAGTTGGGCAAGTGTGCAAATCAGTCAGGTCAGGTTTTGAAGTGTCCTTTTTTTGTATCTCAACAAACCCTTGGCACAAGCTCACGATAATCAAGGGGTAGATATCCTGGCAAACCCGCTTACACATTAAGGCCACTCGTGGGCATGAAGAAAACTTTCCTTTGTCAATTGAGTTCATGGTGGCATTGATGTACTCAAAATTGAAAGCTACCATGCGACCAACATTGTTTCCATCTTGGTCCAGGCACATACATGTATCTTCATTCATGATAACATTGCCAGATGGATCACACTTATAGAAAGGCACTGGGTTGTTGTGACTGGACAAAATACTGACAAAGTAGTTGCAGAACTTTTTAGCATCTTTACAAGGGCAAGCATTATCAGAGCAAACACCTGGAATAGGATCATTCTCAATATTTTGTTTCCCATCAGAAGAAGGCTCAGAGCTGCTCCCTTCCTTTTTTGATTTACTTTCAACATTGCAAGTGTCGTCTGAAGAGGAATCATCCTGTTTTGCTGATTCTTTTTTCGCAAAACCTTGGCCTTGAAGGTTTTTCTGTTGGCGGATGTATATCCTCTTCACCCTTTCAAAGGTTTCATCACAAGTCTTGATCAACACCTTGGAGTCTGTCGTCAAGATCTCTTGTCTCTTAGCCTCAGGAAGTCGAGTCCACTTGCCTTGGAACTCAGAAGCAAAAGAAGGTATCATTGTCTTTGATAAAAGGTCTACAGCAACATCTTTCTCACTTTCACCAACAACTGGTTTATTGACATCTGGTGCTATTTTGTGGAATTCAAAAACAATGAGGCTAAGCCTTACACGAAATGATTCACATATGGTACTGATCTGATTTTCTCCCAGTTTACTTTGACAGAACTTGAACATGGCTTCCTTTAAAATTGACTTGCATGAACTTGAAAAGGTGGAGACATCCAGCTCCCCTTTACCTTTACTTGATAGCAGTTTAACAATGGCTGGAATGGCTTGAGCTTCTGTTGCTTCCTTCATTTGTTTTGTTGGCTTGATTCTCCAGTAAAACCTATTGAATGAATGTGCCAAAAATACGTGAAGAGCTTCCCTGAAACAATGTGCAGCTGAGACTTCAAAGTCGGGGTTACTTCCAAATTTGAAAATAGCAAAAAGCAATTTAGCCATATTGTCGCGTACATCTTTTGAACCGACTTCAGCATTGCCATCCCAATCAACGCAAGTCCGACCATAACGTCGCCTAAATGAACTGGGGTCTATTTCATAGACAGGACCAGAGCAAACATCACACTTGTTTTCACTTAACAGTCTGGCATCAGGTTTTGGATATCCGTCATACAAGGAAGCATTGGACAGGTCGTTGTGTGTCACATTAAAAATGGCGTCAATAGCAGGATTTTTGGCATCAAGAGGCTTTCCCTTTTCCCAGTCGTCCTCAAGCCTGCGCCAAGAATGAACCATAACTGCAGCCTTTTCTAGATCCCCCTTCCAAATGTACCACAATGCTTGCTGTTTGGCCATGCCGGAGAATCTCTCATAATTGTCTGGAGTACTAAATTTGCCAGCAGCTGTCTTTTTCCAATTTTCTGCATCTTCATAAGCCTTGACTGCCCATCCTAACTGCTGTAACATCCCTGTCGGGTCATCAGAATCTAAGAAGCTGCCAGAACCGGAGGGCCAATTTGGTGGATCGGGAGGAAACGGGCACCTGTGATACTCGACTTCAACATCGTCAATGGACCACAAACTTAAGTCGTCTGACAGACTGTCACGAGCTTTAGTAATATCACGGCCAGACAGACTTCTTAGCTTGACACGAAAGCAGTCCTCTGCGCTGGAATACCGACAATAATGCGCCACTCGCCTAAAATAATCAAAGGCATCTTCTGTTTCGCTATCGGGAAAACCGAAGCCTTTCTTGATCGATTTACCATACAGCGGGAGTAAAAACAGTCCTGCTACATCTTCCACTGGTGCAAAAGCCATCCCTATTCGTTTTTCTTCAAGCGAAGCGATCTGTGTTTCTAAAAAGCGAACAGCCTCGCTTTCTTTAAGGTTTGCTTGACTAAAACCGTCCCGAAACTCACCGCCGACGTAGCCCAAAATGGAAGCAAAATCAAACGATGGTTTGGCATGCTCGCTGGATCTTTTAATAAGACTGTAGATTGATACATTCCCTCTAACATCTATATTAGCCACACAGGCTAAGCCATGTTTGGATTTCAAGAGGGATGCCAAGGAAAATTCTATCGACTTATCTTTCGATTTGTCCTTCTTCTCTTTCTTGAAATTTGACGTCGCCATTTTGGATGATCAGCGGTTTTCGTGAACGTGGGCGTATACCTATGGCAATGAGCAGACAATGGGCAACAGACAGAGTACACTTGCGTGTTGTACAATTAAAGTCACTGTCAAAAGTATTTAATTCACTTGTGGAAGCCTAAAAAAACAATATGAACCTCCAGCCTGAATAAACCATAACTGATCAGTCCACGTTAATCGTTATTTTTTTTTGCGAAGAATACAGGATGAGGGGAGGGGGAGGGGGGCTTAATAGAGAGGGGGG
>BLFK01000291.1:1413341-1418341 GCA_014634185.1 Astreopora myriophthalma
GCCATGTATAGCCATATATAGCCATGTATCGCCATGTATTGCCGTGTATAACCCTGTCTCGCCATGTATTGACATGTATCGCCATGTATTGCCACGTATTGCCATGTATACCCATGTATCACCATGTATTGCCATGTATCGCCATGTATTGCCACGTATTGCCATGTGTAGCCATGTATACCCGTGTATCGCCATTTATTGCCATGGATAGCCATGTATTGCCATGTATACCCGTGTATAGCTATGTATAGCCATGTATTACCAAGTATAGCCATGTATTGCCATGTGAGAGCTTGTATTGCCATGTACAGCCATGTATAGCCATGTATAGCCATATATAGCCATGTATCGCCATGTATTGCCGTGTATAACCATGTCTCGCCATGTATTGACATGTATCGCCATGTATTGCCACGTATTGCCATGTATACCCATGTATCACCATGTATTGCCATGTATCGCCATGTATTGCCACGTTTTGCCATGTATACCCGTGTATAGCTATGTATAGCCATGTATAGTCATGCATCACCATGTATCGCCACGTATAGCCATGTATACCCATGTATCACCATGTATTGCCATGTATCGCCATGTATTGCTACGTATTGCCATGTGTAGCCATGTATACCCATGTATAGCTATGTATTGCCATGTATAGCCATGTATTGCCACGTGAGGGCATGTATTACCATGTATAGCCATCTATTGCCATCTATTGCCATGTATAACCCTGTGTAGCCATGTATTGCCAAGTATCGCATGTATACCCGTGTAAAGCTATGTATAGTCACGTATAGCCATGTATCACCATGTATTGCCATGTATTACCATGTATTGCCATATATAGCCGTGTGTAGCTATGTATAGCCATGTATTGCCATGTATCGCCATGTATTGCCATGTATAGCCATGTATACCCGTGTATAGCTATGTATAGCCATGTATAGCCATGTATTACCATGTATAGCCATGTATTGCCATATATTAACATGTATAGCCATGTATTGCCATGTATCGCCACGTATCGCCATTTATTGCCATGTACTTACTTATCTTTATGAGATAAAACTACATTTTTTTGCCTATATGGCTGTTCCCTGCTTTGCATTTCTTCTTGTGACCAGCTGTCCAATCCTGAGCTTGACATTTCCGGCCACAGTAGAAAACACTCTTGCAGGCACCATACCTCGTGAAATCTCCAGGCCGACTCTTAAGTGTGCCACATTGTTGGCATGGTTGACATTCGAGTCTGATGCTTCCCTTCTTCTCTATTTCTTGAAACTTCCTCATAACATTCCCCAGGAGCATTGGGAATAGACGATGGCGTGCTATCTTGCAAAGCAAGGAAAGTCTGGACCAACTGGTCGAAAACACTTCATCATCCAGTGCAAAGATAGCACCATGAACAATTCCGTCATTGAGATTAAACATGTCATCAAAGAAGTTGCCTTCCTGATCATGGACAAATTCTTCCTGCAAAACTATATGTCCACTAACAAGGCACTTGAAGAAAGGGATGAGATTGCTTTTGCTTGGCAAGACTCCCACTATGTTTTGCCAGAAGTTGTGACTATTTTTGCATGCACAGGAAGTATCAAAACAAGGCTCAGGTGCTTTGTGCTCCTCTTCATCCGAATCCGTCTGAAGCTGAAGTTGGTCTGGATAACGCGTTTGATCCACGTTCTTCTTTCTCAGATCTGAAAGAAGTGTGCAATTTGCTACTTCTGACTTGTTCTACTTTGCTCTCCTCATCCCGATTCTTAGCTTCAAAAATTGGCATGTCTTAAAAGGTCTTATTGCAAGCTTGGATAAGACACTGACACTGAACATCTGCTGTCAACACTTTTTGGCTTGGAGACTGCAAAAAGCAATTTTGCCACATTTTGCCAAACCCCGTCACAACCAAATTCACCGTTCGCTTCTTTGTCCATGCAAGTCAAGACATTTAGGCCTTGGTGCTTTTTTCTTGATGATACAGGACTCAAACAAGTGTCACATTGGTCTTTAGGTGTTAACCTACATGTAGCATTAATCATGGTCTGCCCTTCACACATTCCACAACTAGACGGGTTACCCAGAGTTGTATCTAGGACAAATTCAATAACAGCATTGTTTAGACCGAGTACTCTCCCACTGGCCTTATCTTCTTCCAGTCCTTTCCAAGCATTGACCATAATCTTTGCTCTTTTGATGTCAGCCATCCAAATGTGCCATAAGGCTTGTTGCCTGGCCATACCACCAAACCTCGCATAGTTGGGGAAATTCGTAAATTTCTTTACTGCTGTTTTCCTCCACAATTTTGAATCGTCAGTGTTCATTCCACTGGCTTGCTTGCTGCAACAGCCCCATCATGAATCTCTCTGGGCTTGCGCTCATCAGAGAACTAAGATTCGATGGGTTGAGGGTGGCTGGTTGGGGTGGGAGAAGACAAATCGTAATACAACACTTCTGACAGTTCAAGCCACCAAGATTCCAGTTCTGATCTGTAGTTGTTGAACTTGGCACGGTCTGGTTTCCTCGGAGCTTGTGCGAGTTTAGCTTCAAAAAACTCCTCAACGGTTTGATAGGGGCAGTACTTCAAATGCATTTGCCGTGTTGGCATCTGGGAAATCCATGCCTCTAGCCAACGCTTTCTTGTGTAATGGCACGACGAACAGGGTCGACACTTCTTCGACGGGAACATAAACCATTTTGATGGTTCGCCCTTTCGAAAGTTTAATGTGCGTCTGAATGAATCGTAAAGCTTCGCCTTCCTTTAGGTTTGCATTACATAATAGGCGTTATCACGGTTTTAGGCGCCATCTTGACGGGTAGGCAAAACGTAAAGAATTTACAGTGTTTGTATGGGGATCCGATGTCAAATAATACTCGTAAAACGTCAGCCCTGAAAAAAAATATGAATTGCGAACTTAAGATACATGGCAAATGATTATACTGACCAACTGTTAAGGACTAATCTTCGCTTGACGTTGCCCGGTAGCGTTTCCAATTTTTCGATATATTTGTCTGTAAGTTTTTCCCACAGTTTTCCCGCGGACGGAAAACTCCCGCGAAAACAATTACAGGCAAATATAAGGAAAAATTGGAAACGCTACCGGGCAACGTCAAGCGAAGATTAGTCCTTAACTGTTGGTCAGTATAATCCTTTGCCCTGTGTGTTAAGTTCGCAATTCATAAATTTTTGTTATCTGACGTTTTACGAATATTATTTGACATTGGACCCCCATACAAATGCTGTAAATTCTCTACCCGTCAAGATGGCGGCTAAAACCGTGATAAGGCCTATCCAACTATCTCGCCGCCGACATGGCCCAGGATGTTCGCGTAATCGAAGATTGATTTCGTTCTTTTCACTTGCCTTCGCATCATAGAGTAAATGGACACATTTCCTCGACCGGCGACATTCGATACACAACCCACACCGTATTTGTACTTGAATGAAGTTTCTGTGGTAAAGTTAAGGGACTGATAACGCCCCAATTCGTATCCTTCAGGCGACGACGCCATGGTTTCTGCGTTAGGAGTGAAAGAACCCAGAAACGGAATTGTACCACGTGGGCTACAGTTCCCGCCAAATGAGACTAACAAGGTGGAGCCAGGTACAAGCTGATGAAACGACAGAACGCGTTTGTCAAAACAGTATGGCGCGCCGTTTCGGACAAAAAATGCTTGCTGTAGAATATCTAATACATCTAGCAAATACATCGTTACAACTTATCTTGGGAAATATACAACTTATGGAGAAAAATATATTACTTTTTGAGAAAAAGATACTACTTACTATAAAAATATACAACTTGTTGCACAAATAAACACCTCTGTGTAAAAAGTAGGACTTATATGAAAACTGTACCGACATTCGGAAATATACAACTTGTGTTGAAAAATAATACTTCGCCCGCGATGTTTCGGTCAGCCGACTCTCGCAAAAGCCTTGCACCCTAGGCAAGATGGCCGCAAGAAATATGTCGTCTATCTTTTCGTGTGTGGAGCGTACAGTTTTTCTGGATGTGTTAAACGTAGGAAAAGATATATATCACGAATTTCAAAGGGAACTATTTGTAGGTGATAGCGCAACAATTGAAAGACTCCGAGACCGTTGCCTACAATTCGTTATCTCCCTTCTCGTTGTCTCAAGACCAGTGGAATCTCAGCAAAATGTTATGGATGACATCCTTCTAGCAGTTATCGAATTCCAAACACTTATCCAACGCTTAGAAGAACGACTTAGCTTCATCGATAAAGGAGAAGTCCATTATTCATGTCCAACCATGTCATCAAAGAGAAGAGGGCGACCAACCCCTGGTAATTCCAGAAGAACAACTGGATGGGTTAAGATCACTTGGGTTTTCCTGGTCTGCTATAGCTAAAATGTTGGGTGTATCAGAAAAAAACTATAAGGCGCAGAAGAGACTGGACCAGTTTGCACTTGGATTGAACACACAAGTCGTGGCCCGACTCGCAGACACTGACGCGGACGCCGCAGGGGGGTTGAAGATTGCCCTCGGATGCTTGGAAATAATTGCCTTAAAGCAGCTTCCCTAGCTTCTGTTTTGTTTTCGTTTCTAGCTTGATTCATCTTTGGAGCATTACTAGCCTCACTGCTGGATTCATTAAGCGAGATTACAGCCTCTACCATTCTGTTCAATATGCGCTCCGCCATATTGAACAACTGGCGGGAATTATATGTGGCCAGGCCTTCTGGCTTTTGCGAGAGTCGGCTGACCAAAACATCGCGGGCGAAGTATTATTTTTACAGCACAAGTTGTATATTTCCGAATTTCGGTACATTTTTCATACAAGTCCTACTTTTTACACAGAGGTATTTATTTGCACAGCAAGTTGTATATTTTTATAGTAAGTAGTATCTTTTTCTCAAAAAGTAATATATTTTTCTCCGTAAGTTGTATATTTCCCAAGGCAAGTTGTATGTATTTGCTAGATGTATTAGATATTCTACGACAAGTATTTTTGTCCGAAACGGCGCGCCATAAAAC
>BLFK01000291.1:1420841-1446686 GCA_014634185.1 Astreopora myriophthalma
TCCACCAATGATGGAAAGTCTAATTGAAGATGCAGTGTGCAGGTTTGTTGATGGGATTGATTGTGAAAGCTTTGAACCTTATGAATGGGCAAAATCATGCAAAGCGATTTTGGAAGAGCTGATGGCCAAGCATTGTCATGAAAAGCTTTCAGAAACAATTGTTACTGATGTTGGAGTGCTCTTTCAGAAGGCATTTGAATCTCAAGTCATCCAAAATATTCAGAAAATTGAAGAAGTACCACAGTATGCCAATCTTCATGAAGACAAAGCTTCCCTACATCAACTAAGTTCTGTTATGACAACAATGGCTGTAGCCCCTTCACTTGTTAGCCGTTTCCTTTTCAAGTGGAAAATCAAGACAGATTCTGAAAAGAAGAAGGCACTTTCGGGAAGCTTTAGTGATTTCCTTGCGGCAACAAAGAAAGTGTATGAAGGTTACTCAAAGAAGGACCTTCCTCTTTGTCTCAGGGAAGACAAGAATACAGGGCAAGCATCTGTGGCCTGCAACAGGAAAGAATGTGCTTGCCAAGACCTGGCAAAATTTCAAGATAATGTTGTTGAGTTATTGTCTAGTGCAAGAAACCCTGTCTCATTCCTTAGTTGCTCTTCAGAAGGATCTGTCACTTTAAGTGCAGCGCTGTTCTTGGATGACTGTGGAGAGCTTATCAAGGACATGGTTTCATGCCATGACATTTACATTTATGAAGAGATAATGGATATTGACAACTTGGAAGAGTTTGCTAGATGCCCTCGGCTTGCAGGATTATGCAAGTTTGCCTGTGGTGAGATTTACACCATGCTTAAGGTAATTGGTTAAGTTGGATAGTTACTCATTCTAGCATCATTTAATGAAGTGTGGTTACCTTTGTTATGTTCTGCTGCCTCGTTTCTAGCTTTCAGGATAATGCTTGCTACTTGAGTTGCTGATGTACATTGCAATAATTTCATTTCTTGAAACCAAGTACCATGATGAATGCAATACTTAAACTGATGGCTTATTGTTTGTTGTAACATTCTAATGCAAAGGTCAAGATGATCGCAAACTTCAAGGAAACTCTGTGGAGAGAGGGGTCCTCATGTGAAATGAGCTGTTGCACATGTTGTGGAAAGGTGGCTAGTGAAGATGTTGTTTTAAGGAAGTGCAGTGCTTGCAAAGCTGTTGTCTACTGTACGTTGGAGTGCCAGAAGAAGGATTGGAAGGCTGGTCACAAACAGAAGTGTTGCATCCTCAGAAAGCCATAAACTGTAATGAGGTAGGTTTCTTCCAACTCTACTAGACCTTTTTATGCTGTAAGTATAAGTACATTTGTATTAAGTATTGTTCCCAAACCCCCAGCATTGCTACATTTAAACAGGTACAAGATAAATGGATATTTTATGTAGCCAAGCAAGCCTGGGATTGTTCCACATGCCAGAATGTTTTGTTGGCATGAAATTTTGGGGTATAAATTTCTGTGTTTTGCTCTTTGACTGCAGTTAATTTCTCACCTGCATCATGATCTTTCTAAGATACTAGTACCTTGTGCTTCAATAAGGAAACAAATTGTTTTGTTCAGTGAGCCAATCTTAGCTGTGTGGGGAGATATAAATAACAAATTTCAATGCAGGTGACTGAATCATCAAGACAACTGCTACCGAATGTCGTGTGTTTGACCTCAAAAACATGTTGAAACCAATTAAGAGTTAATTAGTCAGCTAGTCTTTAAAAACCATCCACACATATGCAAGTCTGTAAACCTGTTAACACTAGTACAGGCTGAATGACTGCTCAGACTTTCTTCACTCCTTCCTTTTGTTTTCAATTGTCATTAAAGGAAAGCATAATGGGGCTTGATGCTCCCATTAAAATAGGTTCAAATAATTATGTTCAAGGAACATTTTTGTGACCAGTTCTATTGAATCATTCTTAGTTAGACTGGTCACAATCAACTTTACAAGCAGCCTTCCAATTGGAAAAAAGCTTCAAACCTTGTGCACTTCATTGTGTTCCATCACTTTCCATTATGCTGTATTGAAAGCCCAGATGTGGTTGTAAGTGAGCTTTGATATGACTCACGTGTCCACTGTGTTTGTCTGTTTGGCTGATTACAGCCATACTAGTTTCAGTTGGATGTCGTCACATGGACATTAGAGTGGTGTTTCTGTGCAAGAAACAATGAGATGTGACAGTTCTAATTTGTGCTTAAGCTGAGTAATTTACTTTAAAAATGTAACCAATTTGCCATCACCCAGAAAGACAAGAAACAGAGATTAGGAAGCTTGTCCCATTGATCAGTCCAATTTTTAACCAAGTAGCTTGTTTTTTGAGCAGTTTTCCTAACTTTTACATTGTCTATTGTGCTATACTTTTGGTGAAATTGTGGACTGCTTTGCTTTTTAGGTAGACATTGTATTGTAACTTGCAGTCAATGTAAAAATGGCTTATGGATGTTTTAGCCATCAGTTTTCTCGTCCGTATCGTTATGGTTCGGCCTTGTGGCTTGCCATGCAAAACAAGCCATTTGGAGAATGTCCAGTGAGCATTGATAATTTATTTTTTTGCATGTAACAAATGAGGAACTGTCATTAATTTTGGTCATAGAATCAGACATGGCTGAGCGAACTCTGGCAATTAGGTTATTGTTGGTTCCTTTGGCATTTGAAACTTTGTTGTACTATTTCTGTTGTCAATGTGAAAGACAGCTCCTGAGTGTTTCAGCAATCTTGTAGGACCAGAACATGTCTTGTTGTTCACAGCATTATGGTCAAATTTTCAACTTTTCCATTGTCATTGTTTATTTCTTTAGAATACTTAACGATAATTTGTTTTGTTTTGAGTTAAATAAATTTAATGAACACATGAGCAAGATAAAAGTGATGACTGATTGTTGCAAAACGTATTGAACTGAGCTTAAGAGTATCGTGAGACAATTCACTTTTATTTCACGTTTTAGTGACTGTAAATTTGCAGTTAGCCATTCAAGTTATTGGCTAAGTAATTTTCCATAATATTTAGGTCTGCACTTAACTTGTCCTGTAAGACAAATGATCTCTAAGTGACTGAACTTACTTGAGATGATCTTGTTATTATATTTTATCGATTTACTTTGTGAGAGTTTCAATAGAAACTTTTAGTGAAAAATAGTGGAGGTGGTTCTGTGGTAAGAAGTAAGTTAGAAATTTCAGTTGACAGGATTTTTTTTATGAACGTTTCTTATAGTCCTTACTGTGGGTTATGTAGTATGATACTTGATTATATGTTTTGTCTCCAACTAAAGAGGTAAAACAATCTTTTTGCCTTCTCAAATATGAGAAGTAACTTTGCTGGTGTTTTTTCGTTAGTAATCCCTTAATTGTTTACAGTAGAACTTCCATTGAGTGAAAACAAATTCAAAACTTCAAAAAAAGAAAAAAAAGAAGATAAAAATAAGAAAAAACTCCGATTGAGGGACAGTCACAACAGAGCAAGACCTCCAAGTGGGTGAAAACCCACAAAATGATAATTATTCCCGTACCACCAGCAATATTTCAGTAGTAATTAACACACTTTGAAACGGTTTCTGATCAAGCCGTTAGTCCTTTAGGCTCACTTAAAAAGCTGGAAGCCATGTCGGAAAATTGTGATGCTTTAAACAACTAAATGCGATAGTTGGGCTGTCTGTTGGATGTCTGGCTTTCAAACCGATTCCTCTTCAAAACCAACTGAGTATTCTGATTCGGTGTAGTTGGTAGGTTACCCAGCAGACGTTTAGGAAGTGATTCCAAGCCTGAAACCATGCCATTCCTTTTTCCCTTTCTTTATTAAGCTTTATTTCAACAACATCAATAAAATATTTACATAAAAATTATGTTGAAATAGGAAGAATCCTGAAAAAGCGCCTCAGCACCATTCAAGGAGGAAACTACCTATAAACCTACTAATAAATATACACAAACACACACACACAAATCAAAAATGTATATACAAAAATTCAAAGAGTTAAAACTGTAGAAACCTTCAAATTAAAACTTCCACAGTTAAAATCTTTCCTAACTTAAAAATGAAAGTGCTACCACGATCAAAAATCACTTCTCGTTTTTCTTCAAATTTCGAAAGTACTTTTGCTGAATACTGGGCATGCGAGATTTTATGCAATTATTTCAAGAGGAAGGCTATTTATTTTCACTGCATTTTTTTAATTTAACGGTCCGCCATTGCCTGGTGCGAATCCAACCAATAAGACCCCAGAGAGCTGGATCGTGGAGAAAGTGACGTCATTTACTCACCAGCTTAAAAATGGAGTGTGATTGCGGCATATTTAAGCCTGGTTTTCACTAGCGACGCAAGCATAAGCGCAAGCACAAGGAAAAGGAAAAATTTTGATCCTTGCGCTTGTGCTTGCGCTTGTGCTTATGCTTGCGTTGAGCCCGTTTTCACGGTGAAATAAGCGCTCTTGTGCTTGCACTTATGCTTGCTTATGCTTCGCTTTCCCGGCCTCATTTTTTTTGTCCCTTGCTGGGCATTTAGTAGGCTTTATTTTGGTGTCAGAGTTTTTAGAAAACCTTTCGGGATCCTAGGATTAGGTACTCAGAAAGGTAGGTGGGTAATTGAACAAGATTTTCCTGAGGATTTTCAGGTCAATGTTAGGTGGTTTTTGGCCTTTTTCTCCAGTTTCCTTGAGTGAATTGTGCTCATTCTGGTATGGTTTGAAAGATCTCTTTACTCTTCACAAGTTAGTGGGCAAATTTTTTCTTAACGGCTAAAACTGATGACGTCACAAGGGGTAGAAAGGACATGGATCCGCTCAGACGGTTACAGGCGGTTCAGGGGCAATTGTGTTAAAATAAGCAGTCTTCCTCTCGAAATTACAGCAAAAAAATTTCACCTGCTGAGCATTCAACCAAGGTGCTTTCCAAATGTGAAGGAAAAGGAGTTTTGCAAATGACTCGGTTTTCGGGAGGCTTGAGAAACGGGCCCCAGGGCCGAGTTATTAAGTCGAAGGGGGATTAGCGCTAACCCTACGTCTGATTAAAGCCTAAAGGTTATCATGCCCCGGCTTAGCCTGACTAACCCTGTTTCGAACAACTCGGCCCAGTGGCCTGTTTCTCGAAAATCCAGAAAACCTATCTGAAAAGCTGGTCTTTTAACATATTTTTGAGGTTCTTCCTGTCAAACATATACAGAGGAAATTATGGCACCCGGAATACGCCCGAAACGTTTCGGGGCTTCCGAGAAACACACGCCAGGTGTAAACTGGGTGTAATGCATTTGATCGCCGGACGAGCAAAACTTTGTCACCGCGCTCAGGACTTGTTATCGTCGGTATTCATACACGCCCACTGAAGTAAGTATTTGGTGACATGGATACTTCCCTTTCGAAAACAACAATTATTTACAGTCTTGTTCATAAACAATATAACTGAGGGAATTGATCAGATCGCGAAAAAGACCAGGTCAAGTATCACAACAAGACGGTCAAGGTTATGCGTATACTCAGTGGTCTTTGTCTCATTACTGAAGTCATCAAGTCTTCATAGGTTTGCCCGGTTCGTCAGTTGCTGATGATACCCGGATACTGAAATATGCGTTTCCTTGATTACATACGGGAAGTCTGTAAATTTGTCACAGATGTCATGTCCATTGATCAATCAATCCATAACTTATCTACTTTTCTCATCGTAGTCCGTAGCTTCTATCTGAGAGGCCTACACTTACAAATGTGAATTCTACAAGGTATAATAACTTTATGGTTTGTTTGTACCACTATTGGTTTATTTTCAATAGGAAGCGTGATAAGTGTGCCTTCCATATTATTCATTGCCTCTGCGGTCGTTATCGATCTCGATAGCCGAAATTGTTTTACTTTTATGACCTTGACTGATAAGCGGAACAATCTCACGCTTAACGCTTTCCCTCTGATTAGTAGCTTTAATCCATTCACTTAATTCAAATACACCCAGTACCCTGTGTTTGCATGCAACTCTGGTGCTCAGTAATGGAATTTGTGTGGGTGACTCTTAGGCGGTCGTCGCCTTGGCGCTTAAATAAGAAGTTAAGAGGTATTTTCTTCCCTTTTCGCTGGGGTATGCCTCCGGGACTTGTCCAGTTGCCTCCGGGCAATGTTTGGTATTAACTTGGGACTCGTTGTTGGCGGCCGTCATCGCACAGCGGCACTTATTAATCATCCCGGCTTGTTTGACCCTTAAACCGTAATTATGATGTGTTTTCATTTCTGAATTGTTTGTTATGAAAAACTTTAATTTACAAGAGGACGATTAGCAAAGCAAACAAGCTACCTTTCAGCGAGAAAACCTAACACGATAGTAAATTTCCCTACGGAAATTGGTAGCTTTGGAATGAGTTCAAGAAGATCGTAGATCGGATGAGCCTCGTGAGATGGATGTTATGTTACGCGATTATACATTCTAGATTCAACCCACTGAGTCATGTAATGTTACTAACATTCCAGTTTCCAGTTTGGGGCCAAAGTGTAATGTAATTGGAATGGAAGCAACTCAGCAGCATCTCTTCGCCAGTGACACACGGTCCTCTCAACTTTCCATCTCTGAAAATTTGAAAAACATGTTGCCAAGCGTGAGTCAGCATTAAATGTAGAGGTTAAGCCGACTGATCAGTTTGGTGATTAGGCGAGTACTGGAGGAACCTGCCCAAGCACAGCGATCAAATTCTTATCTCTGCGCCTTGGCGCTCCACGACTCGCCGACCCGTGAGTAATATTATCGTTGCTAGGACATTTTTGTCAAACACTCTGGGTTTTTCTTTTACTCCAGCTGATGAATTAAGACACCCATGGCGCCCCCGTTGTGTTGTGCACTGTGGTGTTTACTGATTTATCTGGGGGACTTTAAGGCTGTGTGATTTGATCTGCAGACTAACATTACGAACTTGTGTACAACACTTGGCTGTTGTAGTCGTATTAAAAACTAAATTTGGTGATTCAGAAGTGCCATTAAAATTGGCTTCTTTTATTGGATTATATTTTCCTGCTAGTCGGCGGTTCAGTGTTTTTAAATTTTTTTGTAATTCCCGACCGAGCAAAAAATCGCTTCCGATTCTGCTAAAGCGTGCGACTTTAAAACCGTTTTTTCTTTAAATTGAAGTGTTGTTGTCAAACCACAGGCAAGATAAACTTATGCTCTCCTCTTGAAAAATGTGTTGTCGCAAACATAACGTTTATAAGGCAGTTTGTTACTTTTTTTGAAATTTATCTGTTTATAGTTGCGTGCCGTCGCTAAAGAGTACTAAAGGGATATACGCATAGTGAAGATTGAGTTTCCTTTCCAGACGTTCAGTGAGGCAGACCTAGCGTAGTTCAAGGCTTTGCGGTCAAAGAGAGATTTTTTTTCATGTGGGAATAAACATAGCACTTGATTCCTGCACGTTCACATCCAAATAGTTCACTTTACGCACGTGTCATTTATAGTCGGTTAATTTTAGGCGATGTTTTGTTGTAGTAACGTTTACAAGACTTGCGATGAACATTTTGTAACATTTCGTGTCAAATGCAACAGCCGTTCTTTGTAGAACTCGACTGAGTTAATTCAGTTGACTGTCTAATAAGTAAGTATAGAGCCGGCATTTACTGAAGTCTCAACATTGAGAATTATTACACTTCTACGAGATAACCCTATAATGGGATAGGGTGAAAGGTGCACCACTAGGGCAGGACTAGCTTGAGCTCATTGTGGCGAGCAGTGTTAATTCTTAACAAATTAAGACGATTGTAAAGAAAAGGGAGAAAGCGGGTGTCAGCCGGAATACTGCAATGGGAGGTAATAAACGCGATAATGCTAAAAAGTAAGGAAGTGGCCGATAGTCTTTTAGGTCGTTTGCGATGCTCGTCCTCTAGATTTATTGCCCTCGTTGTTCATGTGTTGATCGGAAATGAAATAATCTTGTTTCTATTGTGTGAAGGCTTTCCGTGAGATAGTTTTGTAAGTTATTGCTTAAGAAGCACAGTGAAAGAAAAAGACTGAAAAGACTTTTTGTAACGGCCATCTTGGCGAACAGAACTGCCAAAACGATGAAAACGACTTTGTCCTGTTTTCGTGACAAAGTGCACAGTTTGTCAGCGGCTCTCATAAATAGAACTCGTCAGTTACAGTATTACTTTTTTCGAAAGTTATTGTAACGCATCACTCATGATACAATGGACTCAAAGAACTCGTGTGTTTTGCTAGGCCGAGGTATCGCCTTAATCAGAAGTCGTCGGTCAGCTCAGGGGGTTCACGCCACCCGGCCCCTTATGTTCACCTTTTACTGAGCCACTTTTGGGCTAAGCTGTGGTTTTCGATTTTTGTTTGAAATGAATCGATGCATTCATATCTTCAAGCATACTGTAACACATAGCAATACTAATTCTAAGGCAAGGGAATCGTTCAATAGTCGCATTAAACTATTCAGTCACCCAAAGTTGGGTTCCAGTTATTATCTCATTCAACTCCAGAGTTAATTTGGCTGTTTGACTCGCTTCCTCGGCTTTTCCTCAGTGGACTCCACATGCGACTAATCAAACTCTGCCTCGCTGCCGGAAACTGCCTGGCATGAAACATCTCTTCAGTGCATAGTGGGGAGGCAAATGAATGAAACGTGATTAATATCTTTTCCAACCGTTTTTTCCCAGCGAGAATGAAGTTTTGATTAAAATACTGACAGGACCAACTCAGAGATCTGGTAGCGATAAGTCACAAAAGAAACTAATCGGTTTTCGCTTTTCCCAACCGTTATATCGCGACACGAATGAAAGTTTGACGAAAAGGACCAACTCGGAGGGGTCAGAAACTGGCGAAAACGCCAAGCCCTGTCACATATGGTTTCAGATATCTGCTGAGAAACAGTTATGGGGGGTTTTGTCGGGAGACTTTTACACCGGTTGGAAACTTTTCTGATGGAGTTGAACCTAATTTGGTTAAAGAAGTAAACACGAAACAGTGTGAAATGCTAAACAAATCTCTTTTGGAACAAGAGAGAGCAGGCTTTGCAACCTCGCGACTGTCGCATTTGAACGATAAAAATCCCTTTTTTTGTCGCGTCCTTATGTTAATGTTCTTATTTACTGTTTCTCTTCTCATGAATGTTGTGGGTTGGAAAAATAAGCCACTTTGATCGTTTTCGTGCTTTCATTTCCCTTCACTCGCCAGAGAATGGTGCGCTCTCTTTGAACCTTCCTGTAGAGGCAGTAAACCGTTTCGTCTATCTGTCGTCCTAATACGGATTAAATGCAGCCAAAAATGTTAGAGAGTGAGAAGCCGGCTATTTCAGAGGCTTAAGGCGTTCGTGTGTGGATAGGAATCGCGACTAAATATGAGTAACATTGATTTCCATTGAGTTTATTCGTTTCTTGATATTCATCAAAATTTGGGTTTTGCTACCCCATGGCGGTCAAACGGTATGATTTGTAAGGGACGTTGACCGCCTCGAGCCCGGCTGAGTTTTTGCATTTAATGCACACTATTACGTTACAGCTCCAGTTTTCAAAACAAGTAGTATCAGTAGGCCTGGTACGGGGTATGTTGTAACCGAAAAATTTACTGAACATACAGGTAAACTATCATTTGGAGCGAAGGCCTTAGAACAACACTTAAATGTACAGGCATTCGGTAAGTTACCGGTGCTTCTCTCTGGCACACGAAAGTCGAACTTCAGCTACTGTTTTGATTGAAAACGACCGACAGTAAAACCGGCTTGACACCAAATAACAATATTGACAAAGATCTCGAAAAACTAAAAGTTTTACTGTTCGCATGTAAAGGGGCACTCAGAGAAAGCCACAAAAACAGTTTTTGCTTTGTAAACAATCGAGTTTATAGCGACACGAGTATTTAACAAATTCTCCGCCTCAAGCTTCAAAGGTGAAGGTTTAATTGAGTTGTGAGAACAAAAAGGAAAGAAAACAAATTCACTGATCAGCTTCTGGTTTATTTTCCCACGGTACATTCGATCCATATTGACACTTGCTCTATAACGAAAAAAATTCAAGCTAGTCCAAATTGAGCATAAGTGATTGATTGCCCCTGTGTTGTAATCTGTTTGCTGCTGTTTTAGGAAAGTAGTAAAGAATAAAAGGCAACAGATCAAACAAACAACCTAATCTATTTCTAGACTGAAATCGCTTTAAAGCTTAACGAGCGACTTAGAAAAATCTATCATAATACACTGCTAAGAACGGAGACAAACGACTGAAATAGTACTAAAGAGCTAGGTCACTGGAACCTATTGAACTCAGGAGCAAATACCCAAGTAGCCCCCAATTTTTGCACTTAAAAAAAAAAATGTCAATATTGACTGAAATTTTCTGTTAAGATATTCGTAACAGATGTCTGTGGGAACTTCAAGGCGTTATTTTCCCACGGTAGGTAAAATGTAAAATTCGCGCGTCTCCAGCTCAACGTTGTACGAACGTAATTGCGTAGAGGAACAACATGCCAGTAGAGGCAAACAAGTGGTAAACCTTTGACGTGCGTAAGAAAGAGGTCAGTTGATACTACTGTGGAAATAATCCGTGTTCAAACTGCAAGCATCGGACAGTTGTTTATACTCTTGAGAAAAGCTGCCCAGATGTGTTATTTCGAACCTAAGCAGAACACAAACTGTGCTCGCGTGCTTTAATGAACCTTGTTCGTGAGGTTTCGTGCGCTTAAGAAAGTGGACGTGACACAGGCACTTGCACCTTCTCGTTGCTCTGGTGACCAAAATATTTAAGATTGCTATGCTCTCTGAAATCGTCTGGGAAGCGTTCCAGTGATAAGGCAGCGCTTTCTGTACGTTCTGTTGATTGTGGTTGGGTTTCCTTGTCATTCATTTCAAGGGCATTCCCATATGCGATCAGTTATGCCTTGCACCCAAAAAGTGAGTTCCAGTTTTCCCAGAGCCCTCTGAATGTCGTGATCATATAGTCATCGCCTATTTATAGATTACTAGAATCAGGAGCATCGAAAAAGGCGTTCAGGGTTATCCACAGTTCCACTTAATGTTTCGTCGGTGTGAATCCGAGTTTTGAGATTGTGTTGTGAAATAAAAGACATTTGACACAAATGTGCATTGCGATTTGATCGCACGCTTACTTTTGTACGTGAAGCTATTTGCAATGCCTCTTTTAGGTCTTGGCGATTCTCTGCGCACCTGTAAGCGAAGTATGCTAAAGTATGAACAACTTCCAAGCCTCACTTTATGGGATTTAAATAAAAACGACGGTAATCTCTTAGACTGTCGAATACCGGCTTTTCTGGGACTTTTTACTATCTATTTCTCGGCTCATGATCGGCTATATATAGGCCAAGAATGTATGCGAGACGGACAAACTAAATACCGAAAGAAGATTTCGTAGGCTCAGTGTTTAGTGATCGAGAAAGCTGGAAGTTCGTCAAGGAAGGATTACTCAACTGAGCCTTGTGTTCCTTAGACAGCTTTACTCGTGATCTCTTGGAATTCGAGACAGATTTCATTTGATCTTGCATTCTTTTCGGTCACGGCTGTCTCTACTCGTTTCAGTAAACCCCTGGCCAGCTTTCTGACTACATCATGTCTACGTTCAGTGTTCTTGGAGTGATGCACTTAATGGACTTTTTCCGTCCTAGCGCTTCACAATTGTTCTAGCTCCAGGCCAATTTTAAAATCCTTTGCACTGTGCATGGTTAACACCCCTCGTTTTGAAGGTCGTACTCCACTTTTCTTAAGCCGATGCTTTCTGTTTACAGGTGTATCCGGGTAGCATTCGCCAGGCACAGAGGAATAATTTCAGTGCACATCACAGCTCAGTTGAAACACGAGAAGTGACGCCCCCTTTTTTCGTATAACGGCCGGGAACATCGCAGTGAACGATACTATCTCAAAAGTACCTGAACAATGTAGCCAATCTAAAGCGGGGGTTTTGAAAGTACGCAAATGAGGCGCATGTCCGTAGCCTAGGCTAAACCATGCACTACCGATAAGGTAGCATTTCTGTATTTGTTTGCAATGACGCCGGGGCGGGAGAGCGGCCTTTGGTGAATTGCGCCTTTATTCTCTTCATGCCTTTTCAGGTCACTTCGAACACTGTTAGCCAGGTGTTAAACGGAAAAACTCGATCATCGGAAGGAAACTTTTACTTATCGAAACAGTCAAAACAGGCCACGTTCACCACCGCAGCTCTTGACCCCGAGACCTTTCTTTGTCTACAGCTAACACGTTTGATAATTGCTATGCTCGTAGCTTTCCGTGCAATGTCAAAATGCTTCATTGTTGCGGTATGATACTGATACTAATACCCCATTTGATGACATGCTAACCCAGGTGAACCTACGCAGGGACTGACGCAAAATCCATTCAAACCTTGAGCAATTCTCTAACAAAACAGCGAAACTTCTCCTATTACACTTTAACCAACATTCCTGATGTTCGAAATAATTTCCTCGCCCTCCCGTGCTTTCGCGCCAGTGACTCTAAGGCACTTTTCCTTGTTCTAAGCGCATGTGGTTTTTGTCAGCAAAGGACTTAGAAATAATGAGATGAAAAGATTCTATTTTCAGTTCCCCTCGTATTTTTAGCTCGGCGTCAACCTTTGTTCGCACATCTAAAAGTGTAAGGGTTAACTTCTTTAATTCCCCGCCATGGATTGCTCGATGGACGTATTCCAAACCATCATTGAAAAATAAGTTATTCTTTCAGGGAAAAAAAAAAAAAAAAGACAAGATAAAACAGTTCGACTGAGTTTCCTACACAAACCTCGCATACCGAAAAACTCGGAGGCAGTGATAAGCAACTGACAAGCCATCCAGAAGTCAATCAACGAAACGCGAGTGCTGACTGGATGGTATGCTAATCTACTGTTCATTATCGCGGCAGATAAGCTCTTGGACAGTCACGCCTACTGACAGTACTGTCAAGAAAGCGCCGAATGAAACCTCACAGTTCCTGAGCCCTGATTGTGTTCTGCGTCAGATAGTCTCATAACGCCTGATTATTTTCAGCCCATATCGAAAGCCGATTTTGTGATGAGTCTATTAAATTCCCGAGTGCTGAATAATCTCCTGTCTGCCCGATTCTCTGGGCGTTCTTATTCTTACTTCGTGGTGTGACACTCACGAAGTCTTGATTTTCTCACCTTTGTTTTCTTTTGCGTCAAACGACAATTATGGTTAAGTTCTTGTTTTTTCAGGGTTTCCCCTGTGAATTCACCCTTTTGGGGACAAATTCAAACGTCTAATTAATGAACCAGGAATCATTTATGGGCATTAAAGAGCGATGTACTCCACATGCTACTGGTATTCACTCCTATCTTTGTCAGATTTCCAGATGGTTATTTATTGTCCCTTTTTGCGCAAACTTGACCAAACATAAATCGCCTAGACTTACTGAAAACCGATTTGCAGTGTGGACTCTGGCAAGTCATTGTCTGGACTTAACGTGCTGGCTGAAAATACGCTCGCATGGTTTTGCGCTTCGGTAAAGTACTATCCGTTACTAGTAATTAGTATTCCCCCGTGCGGGATGTCGCCTCCGCGCCAATACTTTTTTGGCACCAAACACCTTTCTTAAGCTGAACAATTGCCACTTGTTGAAATGGTGTTGACAGCAGAAATAATGCAGTTGGTTGAAAAGGTAAAAGCACACTGAAACGACTTCAACGTTCGGCTAATGGAGTCAGTGACTGTGTGTGGCCTTCAGATAGGGGCGCTCACTGCGATTGGCTGGCGGGTGAAATTGCATAACCTGCAAGATATATAACTGATGTAATTTGATCAAGGTGACAAACGAATGTGCATCTTATTATAGTGTGTCTATCTAGCGCGTGACTCGCGCAAATAGCTAGATATCAATCAAAGTGCATGGAACGACGCTTTTATCGAATCATTTACGTCCAGGTTCAAAGCGGACACCTTCGGAAGGAATTGCAAAGCCGTGATGTCAATGTACCCTTATCCCACCAACTCGGCCGCCGCTAACAACATGATGTACGGAAATCAAGGCTATGAATTTTATCGAGCCGGTGCGTCCCCTTATTCTTCGGTTCATTTTCCAATGTATCCCGCACACGGACAATATCAAGCGAGGCAAGATCGCCTTTATCCTCCTATACCGCACGCTCAACGTGTACCACATCAGAGACACGAGATGGTGAAGCCGCCGTATTCGTACATTGCGCTGATTGCCATGGCTATACAGAGCGCTCCAGAGAAGAAAATAACGCTCAGCGGAATATATCAATTCATCATGGACAGATTTCCGTACTATAGGGAGAATAAACAAGGCTGGCAGAACTCGATTCGACATAATCTTTCCCTCAATGAATGCTTCGTAAAAGTGCCAAGAGACGATAAGAAGCCTGGTAAAGGAAGCTTCTGGAGTTTGGATCCCGAGAGTTTAAACATGTTCGAGAATGGCTCTTACCTGCGAAGAAGAAAGCGCTTCAGAAAGAAGGACAAGACACTATCGGAGAACAGCAACAGCGCCGAGAACCAAGACAAAAAGGAGCACAGCACTTCCGCCGACACGAAGACAACAAGCTCCGAAAGTCCAACAACAACTTCCGCTCCACAAGAAAAAACTAAAGACCGTGAGACGCTATCAGCCAGCGCGCAAGCCACACGCTCGGAATCTCATGAGCCCTCAAAAACCGAGAGTAAAGGGCCCGCCTCAAAGGCCAGCCCACCATCCTGCAAAAGGGAGTGTATGGTGAGCTCTGAGGACAGTGAGATGCCATCTGGCAATTCACCCGGTGAAATCAGCGAAAATCAGGGCGCTTCTACGCCGCCATCGTTCCCCACAGTTCCACCGTGTACCATTTACGAAAACGCTTATACGATGAACTACCCGTCTTATCCGCAAAACGGACAACAAAGCAGTGGTAGCTACTCAGGCGGACCGTACGCGGTTTGTCACTCGCCCACCTACGCCAGCGGCACCAGCACGTCCAGTGGAAGGGCTTATGTTCATCGGTACGAGACTCAGATGGGTTCGGAGCAACATGCTATGGTTCCAGGCCGATACTCGCCCCATCTGAGCCATTACAATCAACAAGCCACCCAGAATCCGCACGTAGAAGACCTACCCTTGCACCGCCAGCATCAAGCGCAATACACAGGCGAATACGAACCCACAGCCCACAGACCAGGGCAGTGGTACTCTTCTTCAAGCTACTCCGCAGGCAGCGAGCCACCGGTTACAAGCGCTCACGGCAACTGCTTCCCGAATGTGCGCGAGATGTTTGAGTCGCAGCGACTTATTGCTCCCGCTGGACAAGCTGCTGTGCCGGCCATGCAAGCAAGTCAAGGTCAGTTTGGGAGCACTAGTGCCTCTTATCACGCAGCTGTGGCGTCAGTGCCTCAGTACGCTCTCTGATCAGTCAGCTTTGAACACAGTTAAGAGTAGTCATGCTTAACTGATACAGGACACTTTGAGGTTTAGGAACGGAAACATTTCTTTACAAAGCTGCTTAGCTTTTTGCACGTTTTGTGAAGTTGGAACTGAACACTCGGGACAGATGGGCATTAAAAAGAATGATAATGTGCCGATGAGACGTTGTTTAGAACTGTAATGACGGAGAAAATGTTATCAAAATTCCCAAGTACGTGCGTAGCTTAGCCGGCGCTGCTCTTTTCCTCGGTTATATCAAAGTTTCATTTTTAGCGCCAAACAATTTGACATTTGATTTGTATAGCAATGAAGTTTGTTTTTAGTGAAGCTTAAGGCCAACAACCATTGTTTTCTTTCAACTCGCTCATCACAAGTGTTTCTGTGTCACCCACCGTGCTCGCAGTATGGGAGAATAACCGTTCGTACCCCGCTAAATAGCTCGTCATCAAACCCGGTTTTAAAAACCGCAATCCAGTCACGGAAAAAAACAGCACGCAATTCGTGGTTTCCATTTATCCGTATTTGATTTTGGCCGCAGTAAAATACCACAGACCTCCAGAAGCTTATCAAGTAGTCAGTCGGTGAAAGGGTGTGTTTAGAAATCTCGTTCCAAAGTAGTTTTCTAATCAAACTTACAACCAGCAATTTTGTTTTTGATTGTCATTGAGATACGACGCGGGAAAGACCGTGTAAATTAGGTCTGACTACCATTCACTTTTTTTTTTAGATATTTAATGGTGTGATTACTACTTTCCAAGCTGATTAATTCTTGTGTAAAATCCTAAGAATAGGCAAAAGCGATTAGTTGTTTTCTAACAAATTTCACATTGAGCTTTGTTTTTTATTCACATGATTTTCACATCACCCAGCAGCCTTGTTGAGTCTTATTTGCATGGAAGTTTTGACGCAATAAATCCTGAAAGGTACAATGCTCTTCGCATTGATTTTGTCAGTTGTTTTTTTCCGAAGGGTATGAATTCTTTGCATTAGGTAATCAATAATGCACCTATTTGCCAGGTCAGATTTAGACCCGTGCCCTTATCTCCCCATGTTGTTATTTAGACCTAAACTCCACAAGAGCTATAACCTGAACCAAAGTAGAGTATGCTGGCGTGGGCAACGGTGTAGGAATCCGAGGGGTTAAATCGTGAGAAATTCCACAAGTCCCCAACAACGGAATTAAAGGCTTATATGTCGCAGTTAGATCTCTTTATTGGTTTCACCTCTTCTGTAATCCAATCGTACGAGTCTCTATATCGCAACTAAGCAACAGGAACTGAGGACATCTTTTAACAATTTTTTTACTCGAAGCATTCACGCAAGAAACAGGAAAAAAGGTCGGTTATTTTTGTAATCGTGCTGCGCTCAATGTGGTGGCGATGATTCGTGGACACGTGCCTTAAACTACTTGCTTGGGTTTTGATAAGGCGGTTAAACTTTTCATCAGCATTATCTTGCGACAAGCTGAGTCATTCAGTGATTGCTTCCATATTGAAACGCGCGAGCCTTTTCTCGAAAACTTTACATTTGAATAAATGTTTCTCTTAGAAAGCTGGGTAGGCATTGGGAATCACTTCATTGGGAATTAACCATTATCTTACGCAAAAGTCAACTGAGCCCAAATGGCTTCTGTTTTTACTGCTACTGCAACATCACTTTGTCCCGGCTTAGTTGAACCTCTCAATTCCGTCGTGTCCGGCGAGAAAACTGTAATCGTGCTGAACCTCAACGTTCGCTTAGTATGGCGCTCAAATTCAGTCTCTTACTTATCTTGGTCAAACCAGTCACTTTACCCAAGTTCTCTACACTCTTTTGAACTTGAGTTTAGTTTCCTGTTCAAGAATAGCTTACTTCTGTTTCATGCCGCGAAGTGCGTGTATTCCGTGTTGTTGTTTTCAGAACTGCTAGTGGTAAATATTGCCAGCCAGGGAAGTAACTTTGAAGATGTGGTCACACTGCGTCAATTTTTCTGTCAGTGAACGGATATGCTCTCTCGAGTTTGCGATAGAGATGTTAGCCTATCCGTTGTCAGCTCTTGAGGCAATATGTAAAGCTCATTTTGGGTCTGCCATGCCACGCCACATTTCGTTTCGATTATTTCTGCCTGTGGCGTTAATTTTGTGCTTGGATCAATGCTCAACGGGGAAAGATTCAAGAGAACTTTGCTGAAGTCTAATAGGAAAATCAACATATAGCGGCCATTAAACAGCGGAAAGTTGGCAAAACGTGAAGAGAAATCCGTCCATACGAGTTTAACGTGATTTTATTGATTCAATTAGGAGACAAAGAACGAAATCGAGCTTTTCTTTTGTGTTTTTTTACGAAGTGTTTATCAATCTCATGAACACTGCGTTGGGCCAGTAAGCGCCTTCAATGCCAGGGTCAAACCCTGAGTCACAGTTTTCGATGTTTGAGTCTTTCATTGAAACCCTATAGTAGGATCATTAAAGGAAAAGGTGTCGAACAGAATACTTCCGTGATACTGCTTGATTATGGGTATTTTTCGAAATTAGCTGCATGTGTGTTGTCAGTTTTTAATCAGGTCAGCAATTCATTCCTGCGTCTCGGTGAAAGGGTTGAAGATATTTTACTGACTCACTGTCTGCATGTTCATGCCACTCCCTTTGCTCGCATTCAAATCAATCTTGGTCGTCTGTAAGTTGCAATAATCCATCGTCGCGACCGAAAATCCTGCTTAACGGTTTTGCTTCTTCTTAACTTGTTCGAAACGAGATTCGATCCTTCCAAAATTTAGACTATGAAGCTAAGTTGCACAACAGTCCATCTGTGACGAGGTCTCTTTGAACGGCTTGTTTAATTTCTTCACTTTCAGAGCCCACACATTCCGTCATTCCTTTGATAAACAAATTCTTTAATTTACACCGTTACATCTAACTCAGTTTAGACTCGAATTATTCCGTCTTTATAACACGATCCAATTTACTAAATCGTTAACACATTTTTCTACATTGTCAAAAGTAAGGTAAGATTTCGATTGATTCTTCTATTTTTACACCAGTGGTGGAAGAAACGAGCCAGTCTTCTCCTATACTCTCCTGGACTGATATGCCCAAGATATTGTATCCTGCAATTTTTCAGGAACACAATTTTGCATTGCATGACTGCAGTTAATTTTAACGTTTCGTTCCGGATAAAAGAATTTTTTTGGGATAACTGAAATATCATTGAAGTTGTTGTTGTACCCCAGGTATAGCTAAATATTTTTGTTTCCTTCACAACTCGAGATAGGGTTCAAGACGTTCGTAACTTTTATATCTTACTTGCTGCTGTCTCCTAAAGTGGTGTACTGTAATGTTTTTGGTTGCTCATTATCCAAGTTCATAATTATGATTTGACTTCAGTCTGAGGTGAACCGACGCAAGGTTCTGATAACGACTACTTTAAAATTTTCAGTAATTGTTGAACAGTCTATTCGGAATTGAAAGCATTTGAAGAGGTTCCCTTTTCATCGTGTTAACCTTTTCCTCCCTGGAATGTCCAAGTGTAAACAGCATCAAAGAGAGAGGTGTAATTCGTTGGGACAGTTTCATGCAAGAAAGCTCAAGCATAAATTTCATATAATTGAATTAGACTAATAGTTATTCAACTATAAACCAATAACGAGCACTGTTGAGCGCCTTTCATTTTAATTTTCATCTCGCGTAAAAAATCAAAGGCGAGTGCAACCTTGCACAGCTCAACGAAAATCAGTGCATGCAGGTGCTGGTGCTGAAGAACTCAGGATTGTTAATTTTATCAGAGGGATCACACTTGGGTAGAATTACCTTGTACAGCCGGCATAATGAGCAATACAACCTGAAATTGAGCGTTGCATACGTCCGCATCTTGTACAGCAAAGGGAAATGCTGCTGATCTTTGTTTCTGGTGATGATTTTGTTGGATCGAGGGATCATGCGTAAACATTGTTTACAGCATGATAAGCTGACAAAGGAGTACTGCGGTTTAACAGTCTTCGTTTGGATGGCAGGGCGCTTTACAACTAAGTGAACTTCAGCCACTGGTAAAACGGCTCCAGTTAGATCTCTGAAACCATGGGACTAGACATAGAGAGGATTGAAAATACCAAGGCACGAGTTCTCAAGCAGATGTCGGTAAATGTGTTGCCTTCCGAAAGCAAGAACTCTGTACTTTTACCGTTCAAACTTCATTGCACAAAAACTTGAGACAAAATAGGTGAAAGCAGTTGTTTATTTCACTGTTTGAAGATTAATAAACAAACAATTCTAGTCGTCGTAATTCCGAATGACCGGTCGTCATACCCGGGGCATTTTTTAAATTAGACCCGCTATTCAAAACATGTACACATCCTTACTGTTTTGGTCGCAAAGTTAGTTGGTAGCTATCTAAGCCAATTGTCTTCTTCAGTAATTTTTCGAAATTCATCATGATGAGAGTACATCTGTATCTACGGACACCGTATTTACTGATATTACACGGTTGGTACTATTTTCTTTCACTGTCTTATTATTAGAGTGAATGTGGTAGTTTTTGGTTTTAACTGATTTAGGAAAGCTTAGTCAACTTCGACGAAATTGAAAGAAACTGTGTTGAAACAAACCGTGTATAAACAGTTGCCAAAACCAATTTCGTAGTTTTTGTGGCAGAAGATGCGAATTCTGTTAACGAGACGTCATTTCTCGAAATGATACTGCAAAAAGAAAAAAAATTTCCGTTGAAGGTGTGCTTTCGTTTGTTTGTATGATCTCATTTTTGTGGAATTTGTGAAAAGGAATCGGGCCACATTTTTAACCTGTAAGACGTTAATGGTCCCCAAATAATCTGAAGTCATCCCACTCAGGAATGTGAGGGATTTGAATCGCCATGTTGCTTATGGTCCAGCAATTATCTTCATTTACCATAATTAAGCCAACAGATTTTTCAAACATAAGTGAGTTTAGCATAGTCCCTCTTTTGTTAGCGGAAGTGCCTGAAAACAGAAGTGTAAACGATTTAGGAAGTAGTTGTTAAGAGACTTATTGTTACAAGTCACGTTTCTATTCTGGGTTTAAATAGTCCGCTCTAATCTTGGCCTGTGAACGTTGTAGTTGAAGAACGATTAAAGAACAATGAAAACCTTGGAAAGGTGTTTTAACCAGCTTACCTCGGCCGAATATATTCGGAACGTTCTCGTTTTTGTCATGTTACCTACGTCAGCAAGTGTCTGCGCTTTGTTAGTTACAGTTAATGCAGGCTTGTCTTGCTCGTGCTTTAGAGCGTTAGATTAGATCCATATTTGGAGATAACGTCGCGAATCGCAGAGTCTTTCCAAATTTGTCTTCTCCTCTTAGTAATGCGCGCGATGGTCGGCGTTGATTAATAGCGCTGGCTAACTGTTTTCCGCTCGATATAGATCGGCGTTGCTTGGATTCCCTCGTTTCAGACTAAGCCGTTTTCACAGGCGCAAACATCTTTGTGTCCTTGTCAGCCTTGTATACAACATCAAAATGTGACAGCGTCGAATTGGAAAAACTGACGCAGAGGATTTGTGCCAAGTTTATTTGTTGAGCAAACACGGCTCAAAGTGCTACAAAAACAGTATAACCAACTTAGCAGACCAATATCTATTTTAATTCTAACGTTTACAGCTTGATGTCAAATGAGATCAGTGAAGAGAATCTCGAAAAGTGTTTCTTTCTCCAGAAGTGGACCTCTTTTTCCAGAAATTGTTTCCTCTCACAAACGCCCTGTTTCCTGTACCGCGTACATGTGTAGATGTAGCTATTAAAAGCATGACTTCGGTAGCGAGAGGTTACGTGAAAATAGCAGCATACAACAGCATACAATGCCATTGAAAACATTATTTCTCATTTCTTTTTCTTAAGATCTAAGAAACTAAACCTTCCTTTCTCAGTCCGTTTCTAAACTAATCAGGGCTCATTTATTGCATTTACCAGTTGTATCAACCGCCGTTTACCATTCAGGAAACACTTCGTCACTCATTTACACAATTTGTTGTCAATTGTGCGTTAAAAATAATCGTAACTGTGAACGTTCGGCACAGTTGTCCCTATACCTGTAAACACCCTTCGAAAAGCCCTCTTTCTGATTGTTCAAGCTTTCTTTCTCAGCAAGGAACACGACGTAAAATCAATTTCGAAGCAAGGAACGCGTTCTTGCGTCTAGTTGTCGTATTTCGACGTTGCGATTACAAACAGAAAATGACAGCTTGTAAGAGAGCCCCGAGAACTGGAGCACTGGAGAATTTGTTTCCAACTTGAGAATTAGTTCTTGCTTCAACGCGTTTTAAAGCATCGAGATAAAATCGATTGTGTTAGCTAAAATCTCCATCGTCTTATGAGACAACTTTATGTTAGCAGACCCCTGACGTGTTCGAGCGTGCGTCGTGTTCTGTTCATCTCTGTGTGCAATTTATTTCGGTAGAATTACCTTTTCCTCGATATTAAAGAAAGGAAGCGGCGGATGTTCGAGCAATTACTGTACTTCTAGACCTGTTATCTTTGTTTGGTGGGTGGCATTCGCATTAGATGCAACTAAATGGCTCGGCTCCTGCTAAAACCAGTCTACGAGATAAGACTGGTGAATTGCGATAGCTGTGTGGTATCTTCATTTGCAGTAACGTTATAGTAAACAGTATGCTACGTTGTATTCATTTTAGACGGGAGATGCCTTCGTTTGTTAGGTTTTTTTTTTCATGCTTAGTGAAAAGGAAAGTTTTTGAAACATTTAATGGCAAAAAAGGATGTGTTTGGGTGTTAAGTATCACTCTCCGATGTAATTGGCTATTAGTCATCAAAACACAAAAGCAGGCCAAAGGTTGCGGCTAACGCATCAATTAGGGTTTAAATCCTTTGACAAATTAGCCTCTCACGAAGGTAACTCTATATGCAGATACAGTTTCCTTGGAAAAGAAAACAAGCAGAAATATCAAGTGTCACTCGACTCCTTTGTGTGGTACATCGTTGTCACAATAGGTGCCCACAAAATCTCGGTACTTGCTGATTCTTTGAACACGTGTTGCATTAACTGAGATCACAAAACGGAAGAGTTTTCAAGCTAGACACCATTATCTTGGCAAAAACCATAAGCGCATAGCTTTTTTCACGGTTGAGTCGAGTAGTGGAATAAAAGACCCACGTGCGGCTTGACGGACACAGGAAGCAATCAAAGACAAAACGCTCCATCATCTGTTACATTTAATACATCTGCATGCGCATTCATTTCAACGTTTTAAAAGGCCGCTTTTCCAAAGTTCGGGTTGTTTATCATATCTGACCGCGATCTCTTGATCTCTTCTTATCTGAGTTAGTTGAGAGCGCTGCTCCGTCACTTCTTTGCTACTCGCGTCAACCATTGAGACACTTTGCCATCGTTTGCGTCATCATACGACTGATTTTGCAAGAGTTTCAGTGTAGGGGAAAAATGTGCGTATTTTTAAAATAAAGTGGTTTCGTGGGGCAGCGGAAGAGTTAACAAGGAAATGAAATCTTGGAATGGCGTCGGTTTTTCCTTTTCTGTTGTGGCTTCTTAGCTTCGATGTTTCCCAGTTTTTGCTCTTTAATATTCACACAGTGATGCCTGTCTTAGAGAACAGAGAAGGGTGATTTGATTCTGTGCTCTTTCAGAGAAGACTGAACTCTTCTGGTATATTAATATGCACTCTGTTACAGCTCTACATAATCTGCTTGAAGAGCAGGTACACTTCTGTGCCTTTTGTCAACCACCTTGCCTTTTTAATGCAGCGTGATGGATTTGTAGCTAAAAGTGCTGTTCTTTAGTTAGAGCGCGTTCTCATGGGACTATTCTGATTATTTCGGTTTACGATTAAGAGACTGACAGGAAAAGGGTTTTGAAAAAGAATTTGTATTCGGAGTAACTGGCAAAAGAACAAGGTTAGCAAATATAGTATTTTTACTGTAATAAAGACTTCATATTCCGAGAACTCCTTTTCTGGAACGGGCCCAAACGAATGCGCGCTTTGTTCAGTTCAGTCCTCAAGGTAAACGCATGTTGGTTTGAATTAGAGGAAAAAAACAATTGTCTTGCCATATTTACTTCATGTGAGAGATCTATCTTTTGCTTTTTGTTAGAGACCTGCTCACGGCATGCTTGGCAATCCGTGAGATCAACACCTTTAACCCAAGAACCAAAATAGGAAACTTTAAAACCATTTATTGCATGACCCTGTTTATCGTAGTTTTGTCATAACTGGTGGTCAAGTCACGATGAGCAATTTCCGGATTCCTGCCGAACACCTCACACTGTGAACAGTTGATGGGTGCCTCCGAGGTGGGTCCCCGTTAAGGGTGTGTCAGGCCCCCTTGATGAAAAACGTCTGACATATTCACAGGACAGTAGAGCGCGGATTGTGAATGGTTGTTGATACGTGTCAAACTGCCATTTTGTTGAAATAAACGAGCTGAATTCCTTCCTGTGAAATTATACCGAGTTGTAGGAAGTCTTTTGCTTGAGGTTTCGGGTTCTTGTGGAGATATCAGTTGTCTAGACAGGTCTCAACTGAGAATATTCCCATCAACTGTTGAATTAGTAGTTTGCCACATTGTTTTAAGTGCTTTCGTTGCATGCAAATCTCTCAGCCAGTGGAACTGGTCTATAGAAGGTTGCAAACGAGCGCAAGTTCAGAATCAAAGAACAAAGAATATTCTACATCCTTCGTCTCCTCAAGTGCTTGACGTCTCGCGTCTTGTGCAGTGCACTGACTTCTTCAGTTGAGAAGAAGCTAACAATAAACAAAGCACGCTGCACTTTGTGTACTGAGGAGAACGCCATACATTTTGTTCGACAGTTGGTGACTGAGCCGAGTTCCTTGTATAAAGGTTGTCCTCTAGTTTGGGAGCCAAAAGCAAAGGCCCTTTTCTAGCAAACATTTGGAATCTGTTTCGATAATGATAGGAGAAGGTAGTGTTGGTTTGGGCAAGTGCGACGGTAAACGTTGAATGTTGTCCTTGAGATAGTAGCTCAAGTTTTCCGTAAAGCTTTTAAGCTGCAATGGCAAATTCTTTTTGAACCATATTTGAATGTAAGGTGTCAATAAGGTTCGGCTGGAACGATTGTCAATAAATATTTTTAATGCCTGATAATCGTGAAGTTTGTTTCAAAATGTCGTGAAAACACAGGTCAGCTGTCAGTCAAACAGTGCTAGATCGATGTAAGATATGCCATATCGGAGACGTTAACAATTATACAAGCGTAGCGTTTTCTTGTTTCCCATTTTCTTTTAAGCGTACTCCATTTAGCTGCTCGCTAGAGAATGATAATAAGGGGGAGTGTCACGCTATTTTAGTCTTACTATAGGAGGCAAAAAACCTGCGCGTCAGTGGAGAACAAGGGATAAAGGTACAGTTTTTTTTTGCCAAGGGTCATATTCGTGCACTGAAGTTATGTTTTGTCGTCAGCAACTACGAATAGCGAGGATGGAAATAGGTTGAAACTTGAAAACATTGGCCTTATTTTTCAGGTTTGGACACGTCTTAAAACAGATTGCCAAAACCTGATTGATATGGACAGTTCGTCCTGCTGAAATGCATTTGATACCTTCTCCCTGGCGCGTGAACTATGGCACTAAGTTACGATTTTTATGCAATTTTGACCTAACGACAGCTACTATGGCTGGTTAAATTGGTGGAATTCAGTTTACCGACCACTGAGTGTTCACTAGCAGACTTAAAGGTTAAGTCGTACCCCTTGATAATCTGATTCACTGGGGTTTAACCCACCAACGGCGGTAAAAAATGAAAAAGTCACTTAACTTATGCTTACGTTTTCTTTGTTTACATAACTTCCGGAATAATTTTCAGTAAAGAAGCAAACTACAAACAAGTTTAATTAGGATATCACCTTCTCCCCCCAGTAATTTTAGTTCTTACATAATTTAAAGTTTCAAGCAGTTGGGTGGCTATTCTGTCCCGCGTGATGTGTTTTAGCACGGAGCAGTAGGTAGTTTAACCGTGAAGATCTCCTGTCACTTGCAGATATGCCCGGACTACAGCCAATATACCTTCAACCTCTTGTGCTGTGCTGAATCTTTTTGACGCAGTTGTCACAGATCTTGAGGGTCAAGCTAAGAGGGCGCCGAAATGTTGGAATACTTGAAATTCCTTTCCATTTAAAGATTTTCCTCGTTGTATAGCAGGAAATTCCTGAATTAAAAAAATAAATGACCAGGAGTCGAAACAGTGTCCCAGCCAAACAGAATATAATGGGACACCTTTCGAATGCGATCTTGCTTGGCCTTGAACATTGGACGCTAAAAGAAAGTCTATTTCATTTCGGGCTCGCTTAAAATAGTTGGCTTTTTCAGTATACAGTCCCACGGATTAGTCTTCATTGTGACAGGGGTCGGCAACTCCTGTCTTGAAACTGAACACCCATTTATTACGGACAGATTCCTTTGATCCAACTTTTGGTTAAAAGGGAGAGCAGTCACTGAAGTCACTGAAATGTCTGTTAAAACAGTAGCCGTTCTTCGAGCAGATTATTTTGCAACTGATTTTGAGTAGCGGCCCTTGTTGTCCCCCCCCCCCCCCCCCCCC
>BLFK01000291.1:1454500-1494500 GCA_014634185.1 Astreopora myriophthalma
AGAAATTTGTATCAAACGCCCCGCCCTCTCTAAGAATCTTCCTTCCTTTCGAGAAGAGAAAACACTAGAAGTCAAAATTTAATACTTAAACATGCAACTGGTGCATGGTCACTAATCCTACTGGTTGAAGGCGGAATTAATCTATACTAGTGGGACTCGAGCTTATTTTGTCAATTATTATTGTTTTTATGAAATGTATTGTTGTTCATCGTGGTAGCTGGATGATAATGTAAGTTTGTCCGGTTATTGTTACCCTGTACGGTGTTTTCCTCAGGCGTCCGCTGACTTGCCGCGCACCGCTGGCTTTGTTTTTTTTTTAAATTGTCGGCATCCACGCTTCTGGTATTTCAGCTCCGTTATCCCTATTGATGTTGTTAGGGTTAAGTCTTATGTGAATTGCCTCTTTCACTTTCCTCGTGTACCAGTGGTTGTTCCTATCAATAAAATTTACTTCTTCCCACAGCGGCTTATGTCCGGTTTTGTTAGCGTGTTCTGAGACGGCGGAATTCTGGGTGCGTGCGAAACGTATATCTCTGTCGTGTTCTTTCATTCTTTCTTGTATGGGTCGTCCTGTTTCACCGATGTAGACTTTTCCGCATTCGCATGGTATAGACTACGTTGTCTTGTTTACTTGGGTCAGCGGGATCTTTAGGTCTGACCAGTCGGGATCTTAGCGTGGTGTCGGACTTGAAGACGGTGCGTATTCCCTGTTGTTGTAGGTTGCGGCGTAGGTTTTCGGAGACTCCTCTGATGTACGGCACTGCGATGGACTTGAATTCTACTGTTTCCTTCTCTGGTGCTGGATTCCTGGTTTTGGTTACTTTCTGCAAGAAAGATGAAGGGTAACCGTTGGCGGTGAGAACTGTAGACAGATGTTTCTTCTCCTGCGCTATCCCTGATGGCTTTGTGATGATGCGTTTCGCCCGATCGTGTAAAAATTTACATGTGCCGAACCTAATAATTAGGTTCGGCACATGTAAAGTTCGACGTTTGAATCAATTTTTTTCCCACAATCCCACTAGTTTTTAGGTAGTTGCCATGCGCAGAAGATTACATTCGACAAAAATGGCGGGGAAAGAAGAACAATCTTGTTCTTCGTGTCTAAAGAATACAAAATATACTTGTTTGAGGTGCAAGGAATACTTCTGTATGCCCTGCTCTGTCCGAAATGTTTTCTTGAATCTCGCTTCTGAATAATTGTTCCAAGCATTCTCCCACCATCCAGTGTTTCTGGTCAATCGACGACAGGAGCGAGACACAGGAGTGATGTTGTTTCGTTGGGATGAAATAAACAAGAAAACAAGCATTCAATACTCTCCTCCTCCGAGTATCTAGGTGGTTTAACGCCATTTGCATGTTAATTCGCCTTCTTCTTCCTTCACGGATGGCATTAGCGATGACAAATTCTTCCGAGTTGTTTCCCGCACGATTTTCCGAAAACTCCGTCATGTTGAATCCTCTTGGGTTCATATCAGTAACCGCTAACCGTAATGGTTTTATTTTGTTGTTCGGCATTTTGGTTCGACTGCATTAAGTTCGACGTCTGAATCAACTGTCGAACTTAATTATTTGGGTCGACCCAAATAGGTATTAGGTTCGGCACATGTAAAGTTCGACGTTTGAACCGGGCCTTAACAATACCGCGTTTGACTCATAGAGGGTGGTGTGAATCATACGCGAGGTACTGGTCGGTCTGTGTGGGCTTCCTGTATACGCTTGTGTGTAGTTTACCGTCCGGTTCTCTTGTTACGAGTGAGACGAGAAAGGCGATCTTGTTGTCATTCTCGGCTTCCATGGTGAAGCGGAGAGACGGGTGTCGCTGATTGAGGTGACTCAGGAAATTATCCACGTTCTTCTTCTTCGTGATGGTAAATGTGTCGTCTACATAGCGCTTCCATATCCTCGGTGGTTCTGGGGCGGTTGTTAATGCTTGTTCTTCGAACACTTCCATGTAGACGTCTGCGATTACGGCGGAAGCAGGACTTCCCATCAGCGCTCCTTCTTGCTGTTCGTAGAGTGATCCGTTGTACTTGAAATACGTTGATTTCGGGACGAAATTCAGGAGGTCCGCAGTCTGAATGGGCGTGAGCGTTGTGCGGTCTGGTAGGCTAGGATCGTTGTGTATTTAGTCTCTGTAACGCGGCTTGTACAGCATCTTCTATCGGAACGTTGGTAAACAGCGACTCGACGTCAAAGGATATCATTACTTCGTCTGCCTGTTATTATTATCATTATTGTTATTATCATCATTATTATCATCGTCTCCATCTTTGTCTTTAATCAAGGTAATTGCCACTAGCGCTTACTAAGGCTAATCCGGCAATGGAGCGGACAGCAATGGCTCATTTTTTCCCCATGGTATGGCATTACAATTACATCTACATAGCAGGAATTACAATCAAAATTACATTGTAGGAATTACAATTAAAGTTACATGGTATGAAATTACAATTACATGACAAAAATAAACAAAGTGATTAATTTTTTTTAAAGTAGTGGACACTCTTCGGATAAATGCTGGATAAGATGCCGATCTAACAACAGCTGATAACGCGTTCCATACAGGGATTGATCTTACATAGAACGAATGTTTGTAACCGTCAACTGAAGAGGGTATAGGAGCCTGATCTTTAAGTCGTGACTAGCCCTTGTACGGCCATACGCAGGCACGGAAGTGAGGTCACGTGGAAGGAGATGTTGACGTGACCTCTATGTAGTTTATAAAACTTGCCGAGATCGCATATCCTGCGCCTTGACTGCAGTGAAGGCCAGTTCAGGTCAGTAAGCATAGATGAAACGCTACTATAATGGCTGTGATCATTGTTAACAAAACGTGCTGCGTAACGCTGAACAGATTCGATACAGCCAATCCCTTTCGATCATGTTTACGAAAGGTGGTGTCGACCGACTGATATATCGGTCGATATAGTGGTCGATAGTCGGCCGATACTCGGTCGCTACTCGGTCGATAGTCGGTCGACGGTAGGCCGATAGTCGGTCGATAATCGGTCGATGGTCCATCGATAATCGGTCGATATATCGGTCGAGATGTATGTCGCCCGATATAGCTTGTAGTCCGCCGACACTTCGCCGACACTTCGCCGACACTTCGCCGGCACTTCGTCGACACTTCGCCGACACTTCGCCGACACTTCGCCGATAGTTGGTCGATACTTGACCGATATATCGGTCTGTTACGCATGGTCTTCTTTATTTTGAACACAGTATAAAGCGAAAGGACAGAGCAAAAAGACAGATAATGTAACGAGAACGCATGAGTAATTTCATTGCTGTAAATTAAAATCATTTCCACAGTAAATGGATGTATTCTGGTGGATATTTTGTCTACTTCCTCGGCACATTATCAGCGCGTTTTATTAATAACTGATCGTTAAACACTTTGCTGTTTTGCACAACTTGTGAATACAAATCGTACGTGCTCTTCGGTTCGCTTCATAAAGTAATCGCGCCTCGCACTGCAACATTTTCCCCCATCGCATGATAACATTAAGTAATGACCTCATCGCTTAAAAAATAAAGCCATTGGACTCACCTGTTAAATTAACGCAAGACTGATATGCGACCGACAGTTCACCGATATACCACCGACAGTTGACCGATATATTACCGACAGTTGACCGATATATTACCGACAGTTGACCGATATATCACCGACAGTTGACCGATATACCACCGACAGTTGACCGATGTACCACCGACATATGACCGATACTCGGTCGAGGTGCGTCTACGAAAGATCGACCGATAGTGTATCGCTCTCTCGACCGACTGTCGACCGACTCTCGAACGACTCTCGGCCGACTGTCAACCGAGTATCGACCGAGTATCGGCCGCTATATCGACCGATATATCGGTCGATATATCAGTCGACATCACCTATAGTAAACATGATCCTCCTTTCAAGCAACCGTGGCGTATTCTACAATCGGACGTACCGAGGATAGATATGAGCGTTCCTTAACAGATCGGCGCCGCACGATGAGAGATTCCTTTGAAGGATCCTTAAGACTCTCATAGCCTTCTTTTTAGCTTTGTCACACTGCAATTGCCAACCTAACGTACAGGTTATATGTAGACGCCGAGGTACTTTTGGTGGCGAGCACCGTCGACCGGCGCATTACAAAGGAAGTAACTAAACTGGAAAAGAGAATTCTTCAGAGTGATGGACATAACAAAACATTTTGAAGGAGCAAATTTTATCTGCCATGTAGAAGCCCTCTTCTCTAGTTGATCGAGGTCTCGCTGGAGGGCTAAATGATCGCTTACGGAATTAATCGGATGGTAAAGAACACAGTCGTCAGCGAAGAGCGTGATACCAGATGTAATATTGGTGGGTAGATCGTCAACAAACATCAAAAAGAGAATGGGACCCAATACGGTTCCCTGAGGCACCTCGGAAACTACAGGCGACCACGAAGAAGCAGAACCGTTAACCACAACTAGTTGGCTACGCCCAGTTAAAAAGCTTCGAAGCCAGATGTTAGCCATATTACGAATTCCGTAGTAGTCAGCCTTGAGTAAAACCTTTCACGGCGGACGGAGTCAAAAGCTTTCGCAAAGTCTAGAAATACAACATCGACCTGACCATGGACGTTTAAGACTGATGCCCATTCGTAAATGACGGTGACGAGTTGAGTGTCCCATGACAGACCCCGCTGAAAACCATGCTGGTGCGGTGAGATCATACGATTTGTAGAAAGGTGTCGTGATATTTGGCAGGATACTATGTGTTCCATGACTTAAGACGTAAGAGATATTAGAGACACCGGTCTGCAGTTTTGGGGCTCTTCTTTGGAGCCCTTTTTGAATATGGCATAGAAATTAGCTTGCTTCCAGACATGTGGCATAGTTCCGTATCGTAAGATTGCTGAAAAAGGGAGGAGAGGTCTGAGGAGGCGTCGCGGAGGATTCTAGCTGGAATAATATCTGGTCCACTAGCTTTATCGGTATTCATTTTCAGGAGTTGATTATTGACGCCCTCAGTCGAGAATTTTATATCAGGCACCAACAATACAGTTCTATCACAAATAGGCTAACTTTTGCCATATAAGTCCAAGATGTATCGTCGGCCAGTGCCCTTCCATTTGGGGGTAGATCAATAGCGAACAAAGTTTGGTAGCTATAAGTGAAATACTCATTTTATCAGTCCCGATATGAATCTCCTCACTATGGATTCGCTTTCCCATAAGACAGTCTTTTGTATTTCATTCGTAATTCGCTTTATTTCTTCTTCCTCGAACAAGTCCCCGATATCCTCTTCAAGTTGTTTCACTCCGCCTCCTATAGACGTGCATCCGATCATGGCTGGTATGTTCTTTACGATAAACTGTTCACTTGTCGTCTTTCTCGAATCTCGCACGCTAATTGCTGGTATTTTCGTTTCTTTTCCGCTCTTCTCTCCATTTCATTTCCTTCGTTTGGGCACGCCTTGTCAATCAAACATATTACTCTCTTTTCGTTGGTCCTCAAGGGTCAAGTCCGGTCTCCTCGCTGTACACGTCGTCCACATTTTGTGCTCCCAATCTCAACATAACGTTTTGCAGTATTTTTCCATTACTGTTCCTTTTTCCCATCTTTCGCTTCATGGCTTTGTGCCATCGGTTAAAATTTCATTCTTTACTTCCCATTGTACTGCCATTACTTTCAACGAGTTATCATGTCATGTCACATAGTCTGCTCTGCCACCGCGATTTTCTGGCACCAAGCTAGTAGATTTTGAACCGTCTCCTTATGGTCACCGCATAGTATGCACCGTTCCTGGTCCGTCAATCCTCTCATCCTCTTCCATTCTCTTGTCTGTACCATTTGTTTTTGCAAATGAAATATATATGCTTTTTCTTGGATCGGTATTACATCTTAGCCATTCGTGATCTTCATTCTCAAAGTCTTTCTTTTGCTTTGCAGACTCTTCTTTGAAACTTTCTGATCTATTTCTCTGCTAACCCTCTTTCAGGCACTTTCTTAGTTTCTGCCATGCCACTTTCGAATTGTCGTATCCTTCATTACCAATCTTGATTCTTCCCAGCTCAAACTTGACCCTCATCTTCTTGTCCATCACCTGTTCTGTAACTTTCTTAAGTAATGTTTGCTCTTTCACATATTCGTTCCTCCAGGCTGTCGCAATCCATTCATTCGTTGTTGTAGCCATATAGCATGGAACCCTCACTTTGGTCTCCTTGTAAACGTCTTTAAAACTTTTTAATCCTCTTCCGCCTGAAGGAAGATTACGTGGCCATGAGGAAAAAATACACAACGTTTTTATTTTCTGGGAAGAATTGGGGACTAGCCATGACATGATATCCCCCTTCTATCACAGCAAATGAACCATACTGTGAACTAAATACCTAAACAGTAAAAACAAAAAACACAACACAATATACAACTAAAATAAACAAAGTTCAGCACACATCATTGCTGTTCCTCGAACTGGTAGCTGTGAATGTTGTCCACTTGACTGACTTGAACCATTATATAGTGTAAAAACACTTAAAATCATGGGGTGATAACATGTTACATGCATGAACTTGAACAGGAACTATTTTAAAAAACAGAACAAACAAACTAGAGAAAAATAACTCAAAACGAAGGTTATTCCTCAAAACGAGCGGGTCTGTTCACTGCACGTCCACACTTGGTTCGGTAAGGGTCAGGGCAGGTGTTCTCAGGGGTTGCTGTCGAACTCCCAGGAATATCAGTGGCACCACTGGAGGAACTTGGCCTGGCACTGGCATTTGATGCTTCTGTAGGTCTAAAAACATTGGGAAGAATTTCAGGTGGGGATTCTGCAGAAGCGTAACCTGTGTGGTCATCTCTCGAATCCATTGACCTTGTTCATCTGCTGGGCGAAGGTGGTGTCTGTTACGTCGGAGAATTGAGCAAGAAATTGTTTGCACCTCATAGGTACGGGGTTCGGGCCTCTTGCGGTTTACAATCCCTGGGACCTCTTTCTTTGTGTACTGGTCCTGCCCATGTACATGTTGCCCGGTTGCCAGGGGAGCAAGATCACGTGCGTTTCGGTCATGGTAATATTTCATGTTCTCTTGGCGTTCTGTTAACCTCCTGGCATGTGGTTTCCTACCTTGTTGGGGAGATTGGATTTAAGCTTGTGCTGATACAGCAATTCCGCAGCTGATGGTGTTACATTCAAGTGTGTCGTAACCAGGACTCGCTAGTGTTCTTTTCATGTGCTCTACAATACGCCATGTTTCGTCCTTCGCGTGTACTTCGGTCTTGTGTTAATAAAAGTAATCAAAAACTACAAGAGATGGAAGCTGTGAGTCAATCGCTGTGGATCTAAGCGTTTACATGGAAAGATCCTTTCCAGATTTCTCAGTCTTGTCAAAAGTGTGCTTGACAATCTGGACTTGTTGTTTAATAAACCCATTCGACTGAGGGTACCATGGAGTAGAGGTTATGTGTTGGAAACTAGTTCGTAGAGTGGCCCATTATCTGAGATGATGACGTCAGGTACTCCCTGTTCTGACAAAACACATTTAGTAAGATTGACAACAGTTTTGCTGGTAGACTGTCCAGATGGCATTTTCCTGACAATAGAAAACTTTGAGAAACAGTCGCTTAGGAGCAAATGTTCATCACCGTTCCAGAAGAACAAATCAGTTCCTATGACCTGCCATGGCCTTGTGGGTACTTCATGTGGCTCCAATGTTTCATGGGCGATTCCCGACTTTCCTGGCGTATTTCACATTTGCGAACTCTGGACTCAATGTCCTCATTAATATTTGGCCAAAGCACACAAGACTTTGCTCGCTGCCTGCAGTTATCAACACCTTGATAAGCGTCATGAATACTCTCAAGGACATCATTCCTTTGCCATTCTGGAATAACCACCCTCACTCCTTTAAGGATAAGACCGTCTTCAATGGAGAGCTCATCACGATAGGCCCAGTATTTCCTTAAGTGCACTGGAACTTGCTTTCGTTTCTGGGGCCACCCAGAATGAATAATTTCTCTCTGGGCCGATAGCTCAGGATCTGCAGAGGTGTCTCGTCTCAGAGTGTCCAACATAGTGTCGGAGAACTGTACCAGGCACACTTTCCTGTGCAGGTCAAACATGTCTTCACTAAGTAGGGGATTGAGTCTTGACATTGGGTCAGGTACGAGCATTTCTGAACCGGTCTTGTACTTGATTAATTGATTAACCACTCTAAGACTAATCATCTCATCCAGTTCCTTCTTAATGTCATCCTTAATTTGAATGGGGCATGTCCGTGGTGCATGTATCACAGGTGGCACATCAGGGTCAGTGATAATGTGGTACTCCCCTTCAAACCTGCCAATGCCATTGAAGCGATCAGGATACAACATCTGAAGGTCATTTTTGTTGTTTACTGTAGGTACCAGGTGGGACACCTCGTTGGTCTTTGTGGTTACTTCGCAATGCAACTTCACCAACTTGAGCTTACACTAGGTGGGGAGACCCCAAATGGCACGGCCATCAACATCGGCAACATAAAAACCGGCCTCGGCAAAACTGTCATTATATGAACATTGTATGGTGCAAATGCCATGCTGGGCTATCGGTGTGCCATTGTATGCAGTCTGTCTGGTTTGGGTTGGTATGTACCTGGCTTTGCTTTGCTTTGTCTTGTCTTGAGATTTGCGGTCTTCTAGTGGCAGTTGAGGTGATGGCCTGCCGGATTGGTTATCTTGTATTCGCTTGTTTCTGCAAACTTGTTCCCAGTGATTGTATTGTTTGCACTTCCTGCATCGTGTGCCATATGCAGGGCATTTCTTTCCATTGTGAAGCCCACATTTTCCACATGACAGGTTGGAGTTCTGTCTGACAGGATCAATATTGGTTTTAATAGCAGGAGCACCTTGTAGGGCTAGGGACTTCTTGTCATTTACTATCGCTTCTCTCGTCCTGGCAATATCCATTGCCTTGTCCAGCTTCAGCTTTTCATCTTTTCCTAAGAGGGCTTCTTGCACTTTGCGCTCTCGAGTGCGACTAATTAATTGCTCAATTAAACGTTCTTCAAGCTCAACCTCTCCGAACCGTCACTTCTGTGTAGCTTGCATCTGGCCATAAACGCGTCCACGGGCTCATCTTTGGTTTGTCGAAAACCTTGCATCTGAAAACGAGCAATCCGAAAATTCAACTTGGGTTCCAGATACGTGGTGAACTTATCAAAAATCGCGTCAGTTTTTTTTCTTTTCGTCCACGCTCAACTCAAAAGAGTTAAAGATTTTGAGGCCCCCTTCACCGATCCAAAGCAGGATGTATGTCGCCTTTTCCTTCTCTTCCTTCTTGCTCAAAGGTCCGCTAAATACCGGGTATGAGCTGACAATACTGTTTAAAGGTTTTAAACGCGGGGGGTAAATCTGTGTCATTCGGGGATAATCCATGTGAGGCGTCTTGATTCCTGATAGCTCGCCCATTATTGTCTTGTAAAGGAGGTATTCCGGCACTGGTAAAGAAAAATCGCTCTGAAGTACTCGGTCTCAGCGAACCAGTTGCACTCTATGAACAGTTGATTTTAAGAATCCGCATTCATCGGGTTCATGTCGACGTTTCAATCGTCAAAAAGGTATTTGGCGTGTTTGTCAATCCCACATCTGCCACTGAGAAAGATTACGTGGCCATGAGGAAAAGTACACAACGCAACGTTTTTATTTTCCGGGGAGAACTGGGGACTAGCCATGACATGATACCGCCCTCTTCCCTGCTCGTATATAACCGTTCATCGCTTGCCTGCTTGCCATGAAACCCTTCATTCCTGAGTATTGTCTTTGCTATCTTGTCCAGTTGTTCTAAATCTCCTTTCCCTAGCATGCATACATTCATAACATATCCTGCCACCGGTATCACTCTGCAACTGATCGCTTTCATTAGGTTACCATCATTTATGTTCAGCTTAACAAGTTCTTCTGTTCGTTTTTCACCTCCTTAAAGGAGCTACGTCACGGTTAAATGGGTTTGAAAAGTTTAGCTAAACTTTTCAATTTTGTTGTTTGTTATCCGTGTCAATCTTCTCCATCCTTAACCATCCTTGTTCCTTTCTGGTTTATTATTAAATATTATTTATTAAAGCATTATTTTCAGGTTTCCTTCAATTTTAAGGTAAATTTGTCGATGATCAAAATACCTGAAAATATTGTGACAGAGCCCCTTTAACGTTTCCATCACATTTTCCCCATCGATCTTATCTCCTTGCTCGCATCCTAGGAATCTGTACCGCTTCTTTCTGCTCGGACTGGGTCGAGCGCTCTGATCTTGCCTTCCAAAACCTCTCCTTTTACCATCTTTCCATCTTTCAACACTACCTCAGCACATTTCTCTACTCCGTAGCACGCTCCTGTATCTATGCTAGCCTTGACTATAATTTAATTTACCACTTCTAGTTTCTTGTGGTTGTCTCAGTACACCTTGAGGTCATCGATGAACAAACTGTGCGTTCTTTTCATATTCTTCTCTCCTGGCTGGCCCATCTTGTATCCTTCCGTTTCCTCCAATAACATTGCAGCCGGTACCTCTGCCAGGCAGAATCCGACAGGCGAGTAGCTGTCTCCTGTAAGAACCCTCTCGAGATGTTAATCCACCGGCTGGCTTTTACTTTTCCTCTATCGTTCACTTCCAGTCTTTCTGCCATACCTCCATTAACTTTCTTTATAATATAAGCCGAGAAATTTCGGAGATTTGATTGGTTGATAGTATCGCCATTTCCGCGTAATAGTGGTATTACAGCAAAAATGGTATAACAGCAGTGGTATTACAGCAAAAATTTCTCGGCTTCCATTATAAACAAATAATAGCATGACTTGTACGTGGTATTTGGCAATAATACCGCGTCGTGACATTTCAAAATTCTCCAAATACCACTCGCCGCTTCGCGGCTCGTGGTATTTTGGGGAATTTTGAAATATCACTCGCGGTATTATTGCCAAATACCACTACAGGTCATGCTATTGCCTATACTAATACAGCTACAATTTTGCCTGGTACCCCCAACCATTCATACACTCTTTCCATCCAGTCATGCCTTACGATGTCATACGCCTTCTGATAATCATAGAAAAGCTACTTCCAGGTTCCTCTTCTTTTCTATCGCTTCATCCATTATAGCATTGTCGATAATCAGCTGATCCACCGTTCCTAATACCCCTGAGCACGTTCACAGTTGGCTTTTATCCCAAATATTACTTTATCATTTATTATTAATCGTACTCTTAAAACTTGCCCCACATGCAGAAGGAGGGTGTGGCTCTTATGTCCGGAAATCCCTTCATCATCATTACATCTTTTTTAAATGAAATGTTAACTATTTTTGACGGATTTCGTGTTTTGAACCTCCCTTCCGGTATCTGTTGCAATCACTTCGCAAAGATATTTACATGCATGAGTATTTTTGCCAATCAGTTCAAACGCGATATACACCAGTGAGCGTCACGTTAGTTAACGAGAACTGAATTGTCGTCCGACCCGATTCCTCTTCCTTTTAGAGAGTACTGAGATAGCGGTTGTAACAATATACATTATACTATAAGTTTAGTGTGAAAGTGACTGCTGGTGTTGGGAAAGCACTGAGTTAATTGGATAGAGCAAAAGTACACCGGTAGATGGAGAATACGGGCGACAACGGCCGACAGATAATTTGACAACTGTCCAATATTTTAGATGAAAGGGCGAGGAACATTTTAAACTCGAAATTCATAATTTAAGCCTCATCGAACGAGGCGAAGCCACTTTTACGAAAGACACGTTTTTCGTTTCACCTTTCACAAATGTCTGCGAATACAAACTAGCTCTATAGCTGTACCTTTGCATGTGAACAGAGTGTATTGTTCTGTTTTGTTCTTAAAAGCGATGGCGCCACACGAAGACAAGAGTGGTCATAAGTGGCTGTGTATTCTGCAGTTATCAAAGAACAAATGAATCGAATGTCAAGTGCACCAAGGAACAAACTAAAAGTATCTCCATGAAGGTAACCTGCAATCAGGCCTAATTTGAGCATCTCTCTTATGTCCCGAAAGCAACGTTTTCGATTTGAAGCAACTTTTGAGTAACTTTTCATCAATTTTGGCAACAAATAGAATTTGCGGTCTAGGCCTTACCACTAGGGTCGGTTTTAGCCAAAATTAACGAGGGTTTGGCAGAGCAACTCGGTGGTGTAGTGGTGAGTGACTTGTGCTGCTTCAATATCTAACCGCCCGCGTTCGGTTGTTAATGACGACTTTTTTCTTTACTAGCAGAAAAACAAAACAAAACAAAAAACAAGTAATAACAGTGAAAAACATTTGTCGTGAAAATGGCAACAACCATTTACGAAACGAACAACTGCGCCGCTGCTCGCTAAGGTTTGGGTTCCATGTTTCGTTTAGCCTTTCTTCGCCGCGCGAAACAATGATGGAGCCTGATCAGAGTTTACCATGAAGCAAAACACGATCGTTTTCTTCACATGTCCATCGGCGAATCGCATAGTAAGCCAGACGAGCTCATGAAAACCTCCTGTCGTCCTCGAAATTCACCAGCCAGTGCACATGCCCCGAGCCTGACATCCAAAAAATTGAGATCAACCTCGGCCTGTATGTTATGCAACATCAGAACAGTCAGATAGTCTGCTGTCTCGCTAAGAATAACCAAATCAATGCGCGTACTCTAATTGGTCATGCAATCACCTTTAGTTTATTGTGGCAATAAACTGATAGAAATTTCGTACGGTTTCTGAATTATTATAGAAAAGCAATGGACCACACACGTCTATGGTTTATTGGCATGATAAACCAATTGGGGTACTGGAAGTACACTCGAAAAATTTCGTAAATTACTCGCCTGCGGCTCGCGATTTGCGAATCAGTTTTTCTCATGTTCTTCTAACATCCCGTGTGGATTATCATCCCATAAACTAGTGAAGTTATCTTTAAGGTTGATGTTTCTTTCAGCGCTGAAATTTCCTGTGAGGCTCAGACGTTTCCAGACCAATGTCCTTTCATCGGTGATGGGACAGTAGTCCCGTATAAACCAGTGAAACGTGTTGTGTTGCTAAAAGAAACGCTCTTCGGGTGCAAAGGCTGCATCTTACAAAATTCAATGAAAGTTTCTTTAGCGAAAAGAGGGTTTCAAAACCTCTTTTCGCTAACCATTGTCCACTGAGTCGATTTAAGTTTTCAAGTTCTTTTACTTCTAAGTTTCAAGTCACCTACACTTTCATCACTTTTGTCATCTAACTCAGTTGGGAGAGAGAAAGCGCGCATAGCAAGCTTGGCTGATAAAGAACTCTGAACGCAGCAACGTGAGTGGGACGCTTTTATTCTTGATATCTCGATTTTTTACGTCAATTGGTAAATCACAGAATCTTCGGGCCAAAAAGAGTCCCTGCATCACCAGATAGATAGATTTAAATAATCTATTTCTGCCTAGATATGGTTCTATTTCATTTAACACAAAACTGTCGCTTGGGAGGACGACAAAACTCGCAGGGGCCAAAGGAAGTCAAGATCTCTGGTGAACTCACTGAAAACCATTGCCATTGCTTTGAAAGACGTCCGAGTAAAAAACAATGTTCATAGTAATATGCAATGATGGTGATATTGATGATGATTGTTATGGTCTTCCTTCGTTAAGAGGTTTCCAGAGTTATTGAAAGAAACAGTAATATTGAAATAATTGTGATTCCGTTCTGGTGGGTGACGAAATGCTCGTTGGCTCCTTTATTGATACGCCATAAATTCTAAGGTGGCTCAGTTTTTATGACGTGATGTAATCGGACCTCAGCTTGCACAAGAGAAAAAGGCGGGGAGTGCTTCATTCTGCTTTGACCGATCACGCCTTGGGGTTTTCTTTTGTGTGGAATCCACAAATAACAGACTTCAGTAAAGATGTCATGGGTTGACTTGGCAGGATGTGGGTACTGGGTGAGCGTTCATAAATCTCTGATATATCGTGGCGGGACAAGATTGACTAAAACACGGTAAGAAACAAGGCCTCTCTTTCATAAAGCATAAATCACCATCGCTGAAAGCCCGGGGACGGCGGGGCTAAGCCTCCCCCCCCCAAAAAAAATTCAAGCAAAAAAATAAAAAAAATTGAATACTGAAAATAGCATTTCCGAGCTTCAAGATTTCAAAATTTTCTGGGAGAAGATTCCCCCAGAACCTCCCCCCCCCCGCACCCCCTACAGGTTGGCGCCTTCGGCGCTCGCCCGGAAGCCCCACCCCCCAATTCAAAATACGTTCCGGCGTCCCTGCCACCTCTCAATCTATGAAAGAACATCGAAGAGAAGGTCGTTTCTTCAAAAAACAAAACAAGGGACAAGTTGCAAAGATGATTTCTCTGCATTTCCGTAATAGTTCAACTTGTCACTTAAAAAAAAAGCCGGTTTTCCTTCAAAATTTGTCATTGAAGTGAGAAATAATCTCAAATGTAGTAGTAACGGGTAAGTGCCTGGCTCTCGGAAAGATAAGGAACAAGCGGTTTTTCCTTATGGTGTGAAGCTCCATGAATCCAAGTTGTAGGACTGAAGTGCGTGGTCCGTCCTTGCGTGTTTGACTGGTAAAGGAAGGGGCTTGCTCTTCTATTTTGGACGTCATATTGATAATCTGGATTGAATTGGTGGTCATATCCTTGTCTTGCGCTGCCTTGAGAAAGAGACGGTAATTGTGATAGATCAGTACAAATTGTCACGCACCAACGTTAGGAAAACTAGAGAAGATAAATTATTTTAGACAGCACACCCTGGCGACGCCTTTCCCGAAGACGACTTTACCACGTTCCCAGAGGTTTTTGTGTCTCCTCGTTCGTGCATGCGAATGAGGCGAGGCCACGGGAAACCTCAGTGTCAGTTAAGCCTAAACGATTTGAAGGAGTCTAAATGCTTTGGAAAATTAGTCCACAAATTTTGCTATAAATAAAATATTTGTGTCAGCTATTGATAATAATGTGCCAAGTGAACACGCCTCAGTTTCCGTAGTATGATGTCAACATAAATCGAGTTTGCTATTGCTGTAGAGATGATTTAATCGAGCTTTAGGTGAGAATCAATCGCAGTCTTAAAATGATGTGGTCTCTCAGATCATGCTTTACAAAACGAGTCAAGCAAAATGTAAACGTAATCCTAATATCTCTTAAAATGTATAATTAAGGGCGCATTCTTCTGGAACTATTTCGGAATAACAATACACGGAATATTTGGACATTGTGTTCTTTTGGGATATATTCCCCGTTTTGGGTTTGAAGGGAACAATATCCTGTTTATTCTGCTCCAGCTTATAGCAGAACGAACGGAATGAAGAGAACTCGGTTTTATCTGGAATACGCATTGTTTTAGTAATTTAGTGCGCGGCCTACTGAACTGTACGGTCCAGATTTGTGCACTGTAGTTTCCTAGTTTCTGAAGGACAGGCGAAATGTGATCAATTCTCCATGTGTTTGCTGGGTGGTTTCCCATACAAACGCTGATCGTTTTTGCTGGCCCATTATGGATGGACATCGCCACGTAGTGTGTGTCTTCATTAGATACCATGCCCCAACACTCGGTCAGTCTAGGGATGTGGCTCCAGCGAAAACTTTAAACTAACTTCCACAATCTCGTACCCAGAGTCCTCGGGCTCTTTGGTCAGCGAGTGGGAGCCCGGAGGGACTCTGGGATAATCGAGAAAATTCGAATTTTTCGATTGGCTGTTATTTTGCAACTTCAAAAGAAACCGTCCCAGATTTTGTGGGAAAATGGCGTCCATTATCCCAGAGTCTCTCCGGGCGCCAACCCGCTGACCAAAGAGCCCCGAGGACTCTGGGAACGAGATGGTAACTTCCATGGCCTAAATACTCAGTTGACACTGGGACGAAAGGTCGTGTTAGTGATCTATGCCTACCGAAAGTAATGAGTGATTAGTAGACAGTCGTGTCGAAAAAGTTACACTATTGTCCATATCGATATCACCATTTATAAAGTCGATGATAGAAAAGTGCATGCCATTTAGGGCTGTCTGAAATACTACATATAATCCATAGTACTACATGTATACACAACGTTCAGCTTCTCGTCCGTTATGAAAATTGCCAAGGTTTTTTGATCGCGTTGGAAAGCGCTTACCAAACCTCAGTGTCGTGAACAGCGTGAAACCGTCTCGAACATTTCCGTGCCTTTGAATACGCTTTCCCGTTCAATGGAGTGCAAAGGGTATAATTTAATTATACATAATTTATTAGTGCTTTCGCACTATAAGATCTTACAGTGACTGCTGTGCTACAGAACGACATCGATAAGCTGGTTGACTGGAGTAATAACTGAAAGCTGGCCTTCGATATTGACAAATGCTTGCTGTGCACCATAACAAGAAAGCGCAACCCCATAATCTGTAACTACAAAATGGGAGGGAAGATTCTTAGCGGGGATGGACCCCAGCGGGATCTTGAAGTCCTTATGACAGATACTGCTAGCTTCCGTGATCACATCCACGCCCAGGTGAATAAGGCTAACAAAATACTGGGATTCATTGGTCGCACTATCAGCGGGAACAACACTTTATTACCAAAACTGAGATCCCTTTATGTGACTCTTGTTCGTTCTCACCTTGAGTATGCCTCTAAAATTTGGAGTCCAAAGTCAGTATCTATGATAAAAAGAATAGAAGGGGTGCAACGACGTGCGACGCGACTTATTTTACCCGATTTCAATTATAATGGGTGCCTAAAACGTCTGAACCCTGCTTCCGCTAGTTTTTCGCAGGGAAGTCAAAGACCTCACAACATTTTATAAACTTGAGTGTGGTTATTTCAACTGCTCATTTAACTCGTATTTTCAATTTTGCTCAGATGAGAGACTGAGATCATTTTCAAGTAATAAATTCAAAATAAATGGAGTTAGAACCGAACTTTTTAAGGGAACATTTTTTAACAGTACATATATATACTGTCACCTACAGTACATATATATATTCTATACATATATATACATATATACATAAAACACAAATGAAGACAAGACACGTTTATAAAAAACACCTACATTTCGAACGACTTGTCGGTCTTCTTCAGGGTGAATGAAGAAAAACCGTTATACAAAATTTGTACAACGCCACGGAAGTACGAAAGTGCGCGCTACGACTTCAACCGTAAATAACCGTAACGATTCAAACGTAAGTAACATCCGTACGTGCTAAAGGATAACACACGCGCGTGCCAAAGGACAGCATGCGAGCGGAGAGTATATACATATATTCTTCCTCTTAATGGTGGGTAGACTAGCACGTATGGTTCGTCAGGTCCGGGGGGGGGGGGGTGGGGATTCGCATATTGAAGGGGCGGGGATGCTCCTCGGAAATTTTCAAGTAAACCCCTAAAGGAGACCGATCTCGCCGTGGCCCAAGCTTTTTTTGACCCCTAAGAGATCATGTTAAAACACAGACAAATGATACAATACAGTGACTTTCAATGATGGCAAAGACATTATCGTCGCTCATAAGTAGTTTTTAAAAGCATGGTCATAAAGCTTCATATTCGCTCATTGCATCTTTGGCACTTGGTGGAATAGCAAACTTGAAAATGTCAAAAAAAAAAACCAACTTGATTATATGAATCAGGTGAATAAAACGAATTAAAAATATACATATTAAATATATATTTTTATATTTCTCCGCGTGTAGCCCTAAACGATACCTTCACGGCTAAATATAATGGCGTTTTTGCCAAAACACCCTAAGTGAGACCAAAATCCGAAATTTACACCTCTAAGCGAGACCCTCTCCCCGGGGTTCAGCTCCCTCCTAGTCTTTACCCACTGCGCTGTTATGTAATTTCATCTTTGTCCCTTTTCTTTTTTTTGTAACTGCAAGTGAAAATTGTTTAAATTAAATTAAATTTCCTTGACGGTTGATAATTGCTTTTGTACTTTCATTACCATACCTTGAAATGTCGCGAATCCTCCGTAAATACTGCGATGTTCCAATTTCTTGTCATTTCGTGCTCCGTTTTCAAGCTGTAGTAGTCTGTCGATAGAAAATCTGTTAAGATCTATAGTTCCTCTGTTTTGGACTCCGCGAGAGATAAACAAGTCTGGGCTGGACCTGACATCAAGATCGTCATCGAAGTTCTTTGTGTCGTGTTGAGCATCCCGTCCATCTTCGCAGTTCGATGAGGGAACATTTTCTTTTGCTCGAGGCTTTCGCCTTCTTCTCCGCCTGAAACAACCGTCCTCTCTTATGTATTCTTCCAATAAATCCACCAATACTGTCCAGTAATTGTCCTTTCCCCAGGGGCGCGTGGGATCCTTGAGTACTTTCACGAAACACTTGTTAAACGAGAGGTTGTGTCGCACAGAGTTTTTCCATCCCTGGTAATCACCTCGAAAGAACTCGTAATTATCAACAAGGTATTTGTTTATCTCGGTGAGCGTTAGCTTTCTGCGTGGAGAGCTGAGAATCGCTGTTGAAATTAATGCAATGTACGAATGTGGAGGCTTCAGCTGAACTGTCTGCCGGCTGCTGTCGCTAATGGCCTTTCTGGTCGACAATGAGCGCTTAATCATCTTTCCTTGTGTTGTTTAACTAAAGGATTACAACTAGTCTTCTTAATGGGGCTCTCACCTTTCTATGCGGCTATTGCTCTCCCAATAATTGGAACTGTAAACTAAAAGGATCAAGGTGCTCGTTTGTGGTACTGTTACGGCAATACACAAATGACTCTTTTATACGCTATTACTGCAAAAACACAGGAAACTGTCAGATAAATTAACTCCTGCACCACCCACAAAGCTTAATTAAAACCACGCTGAACGTTAACGCACTATTATCTAGGGCGCTTACCATTTGTATGGGAAAACCGGTTGTTCCGGTGGGAAAACAAATGGAACGGTTAATCTCAACGGAAATTTTCCGGGAAAAAGGTAATACCTTCCAAGGTATTCCTTCCAAGGTATTCCTCTTTTCTCGGTTTTACCGAAACGACCGAACTGTTCTGTACCATTTGTTCGCATCACTAGGATAGGGTTCTATCGTGAGAATTACCTTTGAGATTAACCGTTCTATTTGTTTCCCCACCGGAACAACCAGTTTCCCACACAAATAGTACAACTCATTTCTCCTTTGTTTCCTTAATTTCGGAAAACCCAATACCATTTGTCGAAACACTGCAACGGAAAATTCCATTCAAATGGTAAGTGATCAGAAGAAATACCATTATTCCACACCCTTTAACCCTCTTTCTTACCTTATCGGTCTAATTACACCATCAAAGCTGTGTTTTTTATTTTTCTTTTTAACTGTAAGGTGGGCCGTATAAAAAGTATTGCCTTTATCAGGGAAACGAAGAATGACAGGCAGAGTTTGATAGGTCTAGCAAATCATAAATCATCGTCACTGCTGACGGTGTTAAAGCGAAGTTTCGTGATTAGCAGATTTTTACAGTCAGAGCCCTGTTTATTGCTGGTAGTGACAATCTATGTCTTGAAATGGTTCCTAACAGTCCTCAGTTCAAAGGCTGTTTAAGGACTGTTCAACAACAACGAGGCCAAATTTATGGACGTTATTGTTTTAAGATAAAACGTGCAAAGGCTCTGAAAATTTTTCTCATTCAACAACGAAGAGACACCAAAAAATTAAGACATGCAACAAAGACACGGCAATCTTTTAATTAAGCTGCAAACAGGCATGACTCCTTAAAGCCAATACAGTATTGGGTAGTGCTGAGCGCTCAATTTGTTCGTCTAAAGTGTATGTCAGAAAACTGGGTTCAGACGTTGCAAAATTATAAGCATGTGTTGATCATACAAATATCCTTTCCGTGCGGTGCGAATAAAAGATGTGATTATTGAATTGAAAGGCATTAAACAGCACATTTCCGCCGTTGTACATCGTGCAAGCGTTTAAGTCCGTTCCCCTTTGAAATCCGATGTTGTTCGGCGAACTGTCGTTTGACGTTTAATTGTTAGAATAAATTTGATTGACGAGAGCCAGTGACTGATTTGAAGAAAAGGATGCAGAGATTGAAACAATTCATGGTCAGGTGTAGAGAAAAGCAAGCGTTATTTCCGTCCCTTGTTAATTACTCGCTTTAAAATAAATCGATTATCTTTATCGAATTATCGCACACTATATCCCCCACGCCTGCGCTGACATATAGGTTAAACATTCCCCACAACCACGCCTTACAGTAGAAACCGACGTTCCTATCCCAGGCGGAAATTCTGCTCACAATCCGTTCCATTTGATTAGTTACTCTTGATGTTTATCGAATAGATAATTTCTCTAAGCCGCAGTCAGTCGTTTCTGCGGGATGAAATCGTTCGCATGAATTTCTTTCCACTTTGAAACATGGAAACTCGCATTGCACGCTCGTGATCTCTTCAGTTTTATTGGATTGTCGAGCAAAGTGCATCCAATCGTAGCATGTGATGTTCACTTTATACAAAATATTTAGTGAAGCTTTACATTTCTATGGAACCCAATAGTGGCGGATTTATAGAACGGTTAGTATTTCAGGTTAAAAAAAAACTCGCGGCAGCCAGAAAGTGACAAGAGGCAGTTGGATGAGTTGGTGAGAATATAAACATTTTCCTCTATATTCGGTTCAATCGAAGTCTGCATCTTTCACTGACTGAATATTCTTATAATATGGACATCAAATACTACGATTGGCCCGCCTGTTACCATTTGTTGAACTATGCTCCTCGTGCCCAATCGTATTACCGTATTTTGTGGAAAATCTTTGTCTTCAAGAGTGGGGTTAATCACCGGCCCGAGAAAAATAGCCCTAACCCTCTTAATTTGTTACCTTATCGGCGTAATTACATCGCCTTAGCTTTCTAAGCCTTTCTGCAAATTTGCCCTAAAGCTGTGGTTTTGCTTTTGAGTATTCTTCATTTAATAGATCGATGATCTCGCCGCCCTAAACTCCTCTCTGATTTTAATACTTCAGTTTGGCGTATTATTGTTTACTGTACGGGCTTTTTAGTATGATAACATTTTGGGCAAGTGACCAACGTACAGTCACTTGTAGCTTCAAGATAAAAGATTTCCCGTTCCTGTCAAAAGTTTCGTGTGAGTTTTGGAAACCGAAGAAATCACGCAGGATTTCCTGAGTTTAAGTACCCAATAAGAAAGCGTTAAATACACTTGTAGATTACATGTGCATGGACTTATTTACTTCAGTTATAGGAGCGCACCCAATGGTTTGTTGTTTTACACAGGTTTACCTTTAGGCCTGGTTTAAATGTACCATTTTACATGCGCCGAATATAATTAGAATTTGAGTCGACTCGAATTAAGAAAGTTGAACATTTGACTTAAACGTCGCATTTAATTGTGTCGCATTTAAGTACTTAGCGCGAGTTCACTCTATACGATCAAATTTGAGCTCATCACTTTCATACACCATCTTTTCCTGAAAAGACCTTTCGCAACGTCCGACACTTCTTCCTGCTTTCTAACCGGGTGTCTCTTCGTCCTCTCCAACCGAACATCTCATACAAAAAATATTACGCACTTCAGGCAAGTATATTTCGTTGTAGAGAAGCAGGAGCCAAACATACTTGTCTCCTCCACGGCCGCCATACTGCTTTTCTCCGTTCTCGAGCCGTTCTCGCAATTTTGCATATTCGAGCGTTTTTCTTGCGCATGTCCTTCAGCGTGAAACTGGGGAGTTATGGGTAAAATATAAATAAACAATTTATGAATTAGATTCGGCACGTGTAAAATGCGGTGTTTAAATCAGTTGTCAGTCGCATATTCGACTGGCGGCGTCGAATATTCCACTGAAGTCGTATTTAATTCAAATCTGCCGAATTTAATTGATTTAAATGTCACATTTTAAATGCACTTAATTCCGCAATTCGATTCGGTGCATGAAGAATGCGACGTTTAAAGTAAGCCTTAGAAAAGGCAGTAATTGCTTTGATAAGGAGACAGGAATGATAACTAACGTTTTTTACAATAGGTCATTTCCGAATTCACTTCAGCCTCTTTTTCAAAGCGAGCCTAAGTGCGAAGTCTTTCTTATGAAAATCAGTTTTCATTCAAATGCAAAGTAAAACTTATTTCCGTCTCACAACTTTCACACCTAGACTCGCTTTGAAAAAGAGGCTGACGTGAACTCGGAAATGACCTATTGCATGGTCATCCTGAATGAAGCTAAGGCACCACTTCTGATGAAGGTGTGTATGGTGATATCAGATCACATAAAGAAGAAGCTACCCGAGCCTGCTGGATGTAATAATTGGTTAATTTTTACAGTTGAGTACTTCGAATTTACGCGGCTCGGTAAATAATCACTACTTTCACCAACACTGAGGTGGGTGCCTCTGTTCGTTCCACGAACATTTGAGAGAGATTCGCTCTCAGTCTGACGAATGGCTTCTGCTCGAACCGGCCGGCTGCTTTTAAATGTTTTTTTTTTTTGTAAACGTTATCAACTCTGTCGATCCCAGGGAAGTTCTATTGCTTCACTCCCAATTTGTTTTACAAATGAAATCGTAGGGCTTTTCTCGTGTATTTTAATGTTTATTTAATTCTATACTTGCCCCATTTCCGCAATTGGGTGATTTAGCAATAGCAGACTCAATTTGGTAAACTCTACTACGCCTTGCCAGAACTGTATGGATATCGGTTGTTGAAAAGAATATCATCAGTGCTCAGTGTCCAGTTTTGGCACACATTGTTATAACGCGCTGGTGTTGAACAAATCCTTGAAATCGTGAAACCAATTTCCATTTCCTCCATTTTCATTTCTAATGATTTCTTTATTTAGTGAGTTTACACCGATAGATCGAACATTGCAGTCGCCCGCATACGCTGGCATTGTGGTAACCGTATCCACTTTGCCAGCATATGCGGGCGACTTTGAAACGGTTTGAAATTGCATTCGCCAGAAACCTCCAGTAGTCTCCTGAAATGAGCACCTGTTCCACCTTTTTTTCGTGGGTTAGTTGCGCCATATTCGTATTCTCTCGTCTCATGCCATGTTTTTTATTCAGGAACACCTCATTACAAACGCACACCATCACACGGACACCTTTGAAGCATGAGAAGTCGGACCATTTCAGTATTCCCGTTGTACGCGCGGCATTACAACATTATTGTATACATTAAAACGTCCCACAACCTGAACAACTAACCAATTACCGTACTTTATTATGTATCTTGAATTCTCCAGTACGTGAGTTTACGTTCATAGTCTGGTTCTTGTATCTCCGAAGGGGAAAACTCCGCTAATCGTCAACTGAATATTCCGTTAGTCTTTTATACAGTTTAAAGCTAGGTTTTGAGTCTCCTGTGTATTCTTCATCTATTGAAATTTTGTGTGTAATACACGGACCTTCTTTCTTTCTTTTTTTTTTCTAAGAGCGCATGCTTGTCTACATACGCATTGAAAGGGTACCTTCTTTTTTCATCCAGGTGTGTGTCAAACCGGCACTGACAGTTCTGAGCAACCCATACATTTTGCATATTGTAGACTCTCGGCTATGTCTGCCCTCAGTTTCGATGGTTTATGTCAAATCTTTCGTTACAGGTTTTAAGCAAGTTTTATTGCCGGAAACATTGCCAAACCAGGTAACAAATTAAAAATGTGCATTTAAACCTTTGGAAGTATTGACATTCTGTTAAATCCGCTGCATCCAAGGAAGCGGCTCATTACGCCGCTCAAGCCTTTCCTTTTCTCGGTACTTTTTATTATGTAAGTATATAGCATAGCTTCTGCCTTAGCCCGTTAACGTCTGATCTTTTTGACAATGCCGTGTGTTTTAGCAACAGCCATTTTTACAATAAAAGCCTGTTTTTTACTAGCGACGCAAGCTGGCGCAAGCACATGAGCGCTTAGTTCTGCGTGAAAACGGGCGTGGCAAAAGCATAAGCGCAAAATCAAGGGCAAGCATCAATTTTTTTTTCCTTGTACTTGCAGTTATGCTTGCGTTCGCTCGCATTGTGTGAAAACGGAACATAACACTGATTAGCGCAACATAAGCTGTTAAGTTCGTCCAGTGATAACACCCAATCCAGATTCCATCCGCAGACAGGATGGAACTAGTGACTATTTCCGTGTTGTACTGTGATTGTTCTTGTGTTACAATTCCTTTTCACTTGACATAAATCTTTCTGTGCTTAGCGCTTATGCTTGCGCTCGTGCTTGCTACGCTTGCGAAAACCAGGCATAACTGAGAAATCTCTCTCGCGAGCTGATTGGCTCATTTTTTATCGTCAATATCGTCAATAAAAGTACAGACACACAAAGCTGTCACCATCGGCGAAAGTCTCATAAAATGTCCTAGTTTCTATTGCTTCTTTGTGGCGTTCTTCAGAAAATGAAGCCTCGCGAATTGTTGGTATTTGATCAAAGAAGCTAAATGCCTTATGGCGGAGATCTAAAGATGCAAATCGAAGATTTTTTTCCCGAAATGTGTGCAAGAAATTAAACTGAAACAAGAAGTCTCGCATAGCAGTAACTGAATAGCGTTATAAAAGAACAAACAAAACAAATTGACGTCAGTTTGTGAGATCAAGACCTATCATGAGAGATATAGTTGGTTCCGTAGGTTTACTCCTTCCGTTTTCCGTTTTTTTTTTCGTTGTATTCTCTCAGTGTTCACCAAACGGATGGCAAATACAGGCCAGGCCTTGACCCACTCTATGGGCTACCCTAAATCAAGTCAAAAGTATTTCAGAAGTTCATGTGTTAAAATTAATACACCTCAAAACTGTAATCAACAGAGGCAACTTTTTGTGATAGAGTCTTGGCTCACTTTTGCTTGCACTTCTACGTTCAGAATAATGCGGCGGTCACAATAAGCCATTTCCTAGTTCACTTCAGGATTCTCCTTTCCCCCGCCCCAATCCCTTCGCCGCTCGTTTTCGCGTCTTTGCCGCTTGCTTGTTCGTTCGCTCGCACAAAACCACCAACTACGAAGGCTAAGTTCAGTTCAGCCTCTTTTTCAAAGCGAATCTAAGTGCGAGGTCTTTCTTATGAAAATGAGATCAGATTGTATTGGTCAAACCTACGATTTGCTTCCGAAACACTTAATTGTTTTATTTACGTTTTCTCAAGTAAAACCTGCTGACTAAAGTAAACGTTGTAAGATCACGAAAGATAAAAATTTCATTGTTGGTATTGGTGGTTTTGACATGACGTCAGGGTTGCAATGTTGGTGTTCCTAAACAAAGAAAGGGCGGCCATTTTGGTGCCCCTACCCTGCGAGCAGTCGAATCTCGTCTCTTACCCGCTTTGAACGTCAAACGGGAGAGAAACCGCTGCGAGCAACCTCGTTCCCAGGGTCTCTCTTCTCTGCCTCCCTTGGTCGTTGGAAGACCAAGGGAGGCACAGAAGAGAGACCCTGGGAACGAGGTTGCGCTGCGAGCTGGTGACCCGTTCTCTGTCAAGCATGCGCGACTGACAACACCCATTACGTCATTAAACACGTCAGATTATCGCACACGTTACGCTCACATGCGCCCCTGGGACGAAAAAAAAACTGGTTTGCAAACTAGTTTTTCCAGTTTTATTTTAATGTTTTCGTCGTTGAATCAGGACGGAGCGGATCGCTTGCTCACAGTGGTTTCTCTCTCGTTTCGGTACCAAAGCGGATAAGAGACAAGAATCCGCTGCTCGCAGGGTATGGTGCCCCAGACTAATCCTCCGAGAGTTTAAGTCTATATTCATGCAAACATTTTTCTTTGTTTTGGTTTAAAAGCATGGCTTTTAATCACTTCAATGAAAACCAAGAATTCATTTTTCGTGCTCTTCAATGACGTCTTATTAATTTGAAGCTGTTTGGGTGAATATGCGGCCGTCCTCTTGGACAAGGCTGTATTACATGCAATATTAATTTGACCAATACAAGAGCATACAACTTCTGTGGTATGAGTTCAGTACGGAACTTACCCGGTCAGGTTTTAATCCTCGAGATTAACCCGCCTGTCATTTCTAGGCAAGGGGTAACACCAAGGTTTTGGAGAGGAAGAAAATTAATGAGGAGATAATTGCATCAGTATTCGTGGGTGTTAAATATAACGCCAGAAAAAAAAAATAAACTAATACATTTCACCCCTTTCCTTTCTACAGCAAACTCTCGTTATAATCTGGCCGGGGCCTCCGTTCACTCTACTAGTTTGATTGTTTGGAATTGAAGCCTTTCTTGAGCTGCTGTTACGCAACATTTCGTTATGTGGATCATCACAACTTTTCAGTTCGTTTTTTTTTTCCAGTCTGATGTACTAAGGTCGGAAACCAGTTGTAAAAATGGCGTTATTATATCTTCAACCAGGCAGCCGGACACTATTCACAGTTCAGTTTTGGAACAGCAACAGTTCTTTACTTGGGGTGTGACAGTGAGCTTTGTATTGATAAACCTCGATAGTTACTTTGCCATTGTCATCCACCTATGAGAAAAGCACTAAATTGTTAGAACAGTTTGTGTTTGAAAATCAATCGGTTCCACTAGAGTAGCAAACTCGCCCTTTGTCGCAATCAAGTACCCCAGAACAACTCTTTTGTATGATAAGGGAGGAGAGGAACAGGGTCAACTAATTCTGTACTGAAGGGCATAATGTGATGGTTAGGTAGATTTCTCGTTGTAAATTTGTTCATCTTTATTTTTTACCGTGACCTAAATTTATACCCTTTTGAAAGACGACGAAGAGTCTCTCGACTGGCCTGTCAGTGTACATCAATACTTAGAAATTTGTTTTTTGTAACTGATGAACTTGTTTTGCCTCGCCACACGCGAAGCAAACTCTATACAAACGTGATCCGGCAATTCTCCGCTGTTGTCAGCACAATTAACTTCTTTGTCGGTGGACTGTACAGCGATGACATCTCAAGTAAATACTGTCTATTAACGTGGGAAATGCGACGTGTAGGCAACCGGTACCTTTGTTCTTAGATAGGATGTAGAGGTTACTCAATTTTGTGTTCTGTCCTTCAAGAAATTTATCGGAAAATGGCGGCCAGTATCACACTTCAGACGCACAGTTTAGGACTCAACCGCGCCGCCGAAAACAAGAGTCTGATCTCTCGAAAGCTATAACTCTTGCATTAAAGAAAGATTATCGCTTGGAGAGGTAGTATGATCGGGTTGTCTCTTTCGAGAGGTTATGAGAACTAATTAATTCAATATATTTCATGAAGATAAATGCCAACGACAGATCCTAATGATTAATAGTGTTTGTCTGAGAACAAATTGAAACAGAGAATCACGATACAAATGTTGTTTACGTCTCTAACTGAGAGAAGTAGGAGTTCAATTTACCTTAAATGGTCTGTTTATATTGTCTAAATCTATTTTATGAGAAACTCCATGTGTAAGAAGCCTAGCCCTAGAGCATCATTTGATGATATTTGCGGTTAGCGTATTTCTTCCATTCTTTTTCGTTATTTTGTAGTATCATACGACTGAAACAGATCGCTCGTAATATCAAGGATTTTGCGTACAAATTGTAATTTTGGTGTACGTCATACGTGAACTGTGATGTCTTATTTTCCGTAAAACGAGGAATTAGCGAGCCCCCTTTGCCACCCTGGCCTCAGTGAGTACGGCGGCAACACTTTACCTTTATTTCGTGCTCACGGCTATGGTTGAAATTCAACCGTTAGTTGGTAAAAGATGCAGCCTGACTGTTGCAGCCCGTTTCCTTTCGAAAAGTGGAAAGTAGATTTTAGAGGGAAGCCCTTTCAGTTTAGCGATATACAGGTTCTCTAGCGAACGTATTCCTTGGAGAAAGCATGCATAATAGCCTACTGAGTGCTGCCGTAAAATCCGCGTATGCTCCATGTACGAAGTCCACTGCGTGTCAATTGTGTCGTTGTCGTTAACTGAGTTGGTTGTGTTATTATTTGTCTGGGCTGCATCATTGTGTCTTTGCATCATTGTCATGTCGCTTCAGACTGTACATGGTTATAGCTCCCCGCCCGGTTATATTCTCTCCCGCCGGGTTACACGTACGTGTTAACAGAAACGGCCCCTCGATTTATCCGTGACTAGACGAGTCATCTGCATGCTACGAGATGTGGTCCTTACCTTCCGGTTTATTGTGTTCCAGTTGTGTTTCTATAGTTTTTTTTCCAAATATTGAACCAAATTCATAAAAACGTACACCAAAAATGGTGGATTCTTTTCATCTTTAAGCATGCCTTCTCGTTTACAAGCCTCCCAAAAATTCTTGGGAAGTTATGTAAGACCAGGGCTTTTACGGGTCGGGATTTCCCCGGTATTTCATTTTCCATGCTGGTAAAATGAACACTGATCAGTCCACGTTGGACCCAATCTGCAACACCAACGTCTGTGCTTATTGTTTCTTGCTGCGGTGTACAAGCTGTTGCATATTTACAAGGCACATATTTTAAAACAAACTTACTCCTACGAAAATACCTTGAAAGCATCAGTTGTCGTCTTATCGAAGTACTTATCGCTTCCATAGCCTGCAGACGAGCATCAAACAACACCGGTGCTCCAAGCTTTTGACCTTTTGCTGTCAGAAAATTAATTTACGTTGTTATCAAGCAATTTTCATCCCGCGAGACCTAATGGAGCCTTCATAAAAACCCTTTAGAAGATGTTATCTTTGTGTTTAAATCTTTTGTGCCATATGTTTAAGAAAAGGTTTTCTTAACGCGTGTGGAGGCTATTTATGTCTGTCATGAAAGGAATGATGGAATCTGGTATGCTTTCCAGAATCAAAGCTTAATTTTTGCACATTGTTCAGTTGAAAGACCACACAACACTTTGCATGTTCCTCCGAAGTATGCAGGCGAAAGATAAAGGGAAGCAGGGAATAATCCTCGTTGACAAGAAAAAATGACATGTGAACAGCATCTGCTTGCCCAGTGATATGGTAGTATGGCAGCCTTATCCGTTGATCCATCTAATTGCGGCCTCGTCGCCGACGGAGAGTATGGAAATGGCAGCTTTGTTTAAGGCATCTATGAAAGCAAAAGAAACTGTGGAGTTAACGGAAAAAGCGAACAGAATCACGTCATAATTTTTGCGTAAATCCACCGCCAAGTCGTCACACTCGCCATACGGACTCGACTGAGTTGATCTCAACAGTTCGTGGAAACGACAGTGAAGAGAATTTTATTGTCATCGACATATCACGATAAACAAGTTGCCCCCCTGATGCTAGTCAGAATAAAGTACTCTGCATTGTCGTTCGCACATCGCTGGTGCGTTTTTCAATCCTCGGATCACGCAAGTAGGCGTGCTTTAACGTAACATCATGACGGTGTAGAGCCCTAGTATTAGCGTTATCTTCTTCAGTGCATTGTAAGAACAAGTACAGCGAGTAGCACATAAATCTTGAATATTGGCTCTATGCCGGCTTACGGCTGTTCAAACTCATGATAAGAATAAGAAACGTGGAAGCTTTTTTTTTTAAATATACTTTTACACCTGCTACAACGTGAAACTATTATTTCGTCGTCTTTGTTGTCATTGACTGTTTCTGCGTCTTTTGCTGTATGAGTGCAAAGAACTCCGCCCCGTTTTGGATGTCGACTCAAGGCCCTGAAGATGATTTGTGCGAGAGTGCATGGATGGCTAGAAATTAGTTACGACAAGGATCTTGTAGGAACTCAAGTTATGTCGGGATAGAGAAGAGGAGTTCTTTGTGGAATCGGAGACACAGGTATTAAATTATAGGGGCATCAAATGTTATTACGGCATTAAAAGTTAGAATTTTGGGCGCAAAAGAAACTTCTGGAAGAGACGAAAAAAGTTCATGTCGTGTACATATAACCCCGAGGGGAATAAATACCTGGGGGATTTCAATTGCGTTTTACGTTTTTCTCAGAAGTGAGGATCAAAGTCAAATTTGCTTTCCTTCCGGTTAAAGCCTTCAAATTTCTCTTGCTCCTTAAATAAGAAAAGTGATCTCGTGGATGAAAGCTGTGGAACACACCTCAAAGGGTGACCAGAGTAACCCTTCAATAGACTTACATTTTTCACGTCGGTGCGAGTTGGTTAAACGCTAGGTACAGAAATAACAGTACAGTGCTGGAGCTGGTGATGGCTTTTCGTATAGCTTCTGTGCTCATCCGCAGTAATTTGTTGATGCAAATACTTAACTGAATTATTTTCAGTTTTTAACTGACACACTTAGAAAACCGTTGTAATCCTCTCTGCTGTCTCAAGAGACAACAAGTGAATGGATTTGCAACCCTTATATTGAGAAATTAATTATATTTCCGACTTCTGTGACAGGAGGCACTTCATGTTGACATAGACTACTGTTCAAGTCCAGGCAATTATCAGGAGAAAAAAAAAACAGCTAAAAGGGCGTAATATACGCTATTTCTTGCATGACTATGAAGCAAAAAAAGGTCGTAAACCGATTTGCTGTTGTTTAGTTCTCTTTAAGGAAATCGATTGCCCATGGACGAGTAGCTGGCATATCGGACGTCAGATAATGGAACGCCTATAAAACGACTAGCACCTGGTCAGTATTGAATTGTTTGTAAAAACAATAACACGAAAATAAAAACACCCATTCTTAAAAAGGAGTAACAGGAAATCGAAGAGCGCTTCTTTTACATCTGACTTAACTAGAAGTAATTTATTGTGTATTTATTGTTAAGAGTCTATTTCTGTGGGGCGTTTCCTAGATAGTTTCGCGTATGAATGCCTTAACGAAAGCATCCCAAGAGGCAACGGCTAAAAAAAAAAAATCAAATGCCTGACACTGGGGGGCCATGTTCAAGAAACGATTTCTCTTAAAATGATTTACCTTTTGTCATTTTTACATTTCTTAAAGACCTGGAACTGAAAACTGTTTAGAATATCTCAATTGCTTCCAAGAACAGATGCCAGGATGCTAAGTTCAGCAGACTAAGTTCTTATCTGGTCACATACCAGGCATTTTCTTCTTATACACACTGACATCTTTCGGGATGTGGTCTTTCTTTTTGTACATGCAATGAATTTTTATTGGGCTTCACCAATTTCTCACCGTTCCACAAATGATTGATCCTTCGAAAAAGTTATTGTCGAAGGCTTAATAGTTCACTCTGGTAGAGTCGAATGTTTCAACCATGCTCGAAGAAGCATTAACTTTTGGGGCAACAAACAGTGCCTCAGCGTATCAATGATAGTGTTAAAACCTTTAAAAATACAATGAATATTTTAGGTTTTCTTTTTCCGATAACAAAATAATCCATACCCAGAAACCTTTTGCCATATCTAGGCAATCGAACTCTTAAGTTACCCGATTAATATTTACAATCAGTATATGCATTCGGATACAAATTAAAGGCATGATTGCGTGCTAAATGCAAATAAGCTATCCTAAACTCCTCAACGTCATGGTCAAAAGTTAATCGCGTGTGAAGCAAAACCAACCCGAAATGCGACAATTTGTAAACGGTTTTACTGTTGCTGAAACATTACTCTCATGAATTTCTGGTTGTTTTTGTAAAATTTGTACTTAAAAATCTGTTTTTAAATTGAGACAAAATATAGTACACTAGAATATGTTTCGAAAAGTGAAGTTACTGAAATAATGCAACTTCCTGAAAAGTCTGCGTTTACATGTTCACTTCCAAGCCGATGCCAGGAATCTCAACTTTTTTGTGACTTCGCCGTTTCCAAGTAAATGTGCTATTTTCTGCAAGGCTGCTTATTTTCCCTTGTCAGCACTAGTAACAAGCGTGGAAGTGTGTCGAAGCAGCACACGAATGATAGCAGTGGCAAGCAGCTTTCCAGATTTCACATCTCCGTGAGCCGTTGAAAGGCTCCGAACTCACGGGAAGCGTGCATAGATGTTCGGGTCTCTGGAAATGAAGCGGGTGCTCTGCTGGAGTCGGGTGGCAGCAATGGGCAATATTTCTTAATCCTGACAGGGATCCTGATAAGAACACAAAACAAGACAGATTACAGTCATGTTCACTTGTGCACTAACTAAATCTGAGTGAGAATCATCTAGTGATTTTGACCTGCATGACATGACAGGGTGCGTCTCGAACCTGGGTTCGGACTGCAAACTTTACACTCAAGAAGTGAAATTGAAAGTAAAAAGTAAGTTTTGATTTGGCGGCTTAAGCAGTAACGTCTTGGCCGCTTATACACTCGGTGCACTGATTGGAGTTGTCATCGTGCCTTCGCGATAGCTCAACTCACTAGTTTTCTAATAGACAAAGTGTGTACACTCCCGCGTTGCGCCTATTTCGTCAACAAACATACAACGTGTATCAATATGGAAACGTAATTCTTTAGCTAAACTTGCAGCCACCTTTTATGGCTAAACTTGCAGCTACCCATGAAGTATGAACGAGTAAAGACTTTGATTGAAACCGATTTAACCACTAAACCTCTGAATTCTTATTTCGTTGAGTACTGTGTCTCGGTAAGTTTTAATGGATTTCGTTGTCTTAACAATGAATCCTCTTGACTTTATTAGTCGATTTCAATTTAGTTTAGAATTCGTAGTCAAGTTTGATTGAGGTAAAAAAAAACCTTTTGAGTCTTGTTATAACTGAAACTCAAATATTTTTGAAAGATTTGCAACAGCATATGAATGTGCCTTGTATGGGTGACTTTTGGAAAACTGGGAGATGATTGGTTGTATTAAAACACCAATGAATTTGGATTTCTCACACTGTCAGCTTGCAATAACTACGGCTTAAAAGATTCGGGGCAAAGTGTTGGGAAATCATTTGGCTGTGGTTATTATGCAGGAAAATGCACTTATAAACGACCCTTTCATGGAATATTATGTAATGATGCCTTTACAAACTAGTAAATCATATAAAGAGGATTTGAAAGGAAACATCACACACAAGTTTAAGAGCATTTGTTTGTTTCAAATAACGATAAACTATTGTAACGACGCAGTGCTTTGAGGAATGCAGCAAAGCAGATTGACAATTGACAAGTCCCTGAGAAACTTAACGAAACCTCCAGCCGGGCCGAAAAGTCTGAGAACACAGGTCGAACGAGCACGTTGGATCTGTGTTCCACCTCATTCAATGACAACAAGTCACGCTTTTTTCACATAATTTATAAGTACGTTTAAGTGTGAATACGACAGAAAGCTCAATCTGTCTTTTTGCGCACTTGTTTCACAGTGAATTCTCCTTGTGTTGACATGTTGAACACAACTGGTTTCACTTGGGCGCGATGCTGTAATCCACGCACTTAGTTGTTGACGTCCCGGCTGCGAATGTTCAGTCATCAATTAAAGGGTATTCAGTTTATTTTAACATGAACTGTTTGGGTTTCAGTGAATAAACAGTTCATCCGTCTGGCCGAATTCCTTGCGCCGCACCCTTTACTAGAATCAAAATTGAAGTATAGGGTTATATTTGATCACACATCTCCTATTTTGTATTAGGCATTAATTAGTGCACGAAGATGACTCGCATGTTTCTGTGCGTTTTCTTGGACAAATCTATGGTAAATTTTGGATGCTTGAGAATCTTTGCTTAAGCAGTACAGCCCTGTCTAACTGGTTGTTCCTACCCATGTTATGTTTTGTCTCGAAAAAAAGAAAAACTAGCTTTGAAGTATCCAAAAAAGATCCTGCCTGGGTGCAATTCTTAAGACTGACTATATTAGTAGATCCTTGATAAAACAGAGGAGGGATAGAAGTCGCTAATTCTTTTCAGTTCTTGGAATGTCTAAATACGTGCCGAAGACCGTGGGTTGTCTCGAAAAGATGTTCATGCCAAATTTGTAGAATTCTTGTACATCAATGAAATAGTCCCTCGGTTATAGTCTCCACGGCTGTACGTGTTATGTTATTTGTTCTATTAACCGAGATTGCAAGTTTTTAGTAGGGTGTGTGCTGTGAACAAAGCACATAGAACGATGACAATGAACGTTAAGCGCCTTGATTATTGATCATGGTGAACGAAACCTTAACCAAGAATGTCGTGGGTTTTCATTGTTACGCGAGAAAGCTTGCTCAAGCTTTTTCGAAGTGAACACGGAAAGAGTTTGTTTTGTAACAAACTTATAAGCTGCCGTGATGGCCAATTCACTATGGCTTACGGTCGGAAAGACTTTTTAATAGGGTCAAGTGTGTTCAAATCCAGTGCGTGTTGAAGAAACGTTCGGGTCGATTGATCCTGTTGAAGGCGGGCGATTTCTTTCCCTCCGAGAAGATTTTACCGGGAAGACCGTAAGGAAGAGATTTTCTGCAATTTAGTCCTGCGTCAGTACAGTTATAAAAACGATGTCTTCTTAAAGAAGTCAACTACTTCGTGATTTTCATGAGTTTACGATACAATGGTATCGTTTATTTCGAGCCTAAATATAAATGTTTACTCATTGTATTGTTCTGTAATGCGGTACTTAGCCGCATCCTTGATGGCCTTTGCATTAGTCAGCTCGTACTCGTATCCCTGAATATGACGGCTATTCTAGCTATTCATTGGTAAGCAAAAAATGAAACAACCGGAAATTCAAACTTACCAATGTTTGGGTTGAGCACACTTCTAACAGGAAATGTGTCACTCCTTCTCCTAGCACACGCATCCTCCTTAGACCTTGTCGTTTCGTCCGCCAAAATACTTTCAATTGAAAACGATCCGTGGAAAGGTTTAGGCGTTGTGGACGTCCGGGCAACGTGCATGGCGTTAGAATGAGGTCTGACTGTTTCGTAAGAGGCGGGGAGCATTAAAATGTTTCTTCGTGCGTGCTGAATGTCAATTTCTCTCATGGTGTTGCGCGGGACAATCTGCTCGCCGAGGAAGCTGTGACTCATTTCATCTCTTTCGTCTTTTCTCTTGGGTTTTCTTCTCCGTCTTCTTCTGAATGTGCCGTCAGCGAGCAGGTAATCATGTAGAGAACTAACAGTCCAGTAATTGTCCTTACCCCAAGGTCGCGCAGGGTCGCGCAGAATCTTCACGAAGCATTTGTTGAACGACAGATTGTGTCGCACAGAGTTTTTCCATCCCTGGTAAGGGCCTCTGAAAAAAGCGTAGTGCTGAACTAAATACTCGTTAATCTCTGTCAGTGTCATCTTTTTACCTGGTGAATTTAGGATTGCCGTTGCAATGAGTGCGATGTAAGAGTGTGGAGGTTTCAGACGCTCTGCTTTCGATCCCAAGCATTGCTCCTTCCTCTCCTTGCTGGGGGACAGTTCTAGCCTATCATGGTTGGGATCTGCCATCGCGCACCTTGGTCTCTCAACGTTTGGTGCTTGTTCACTTGGTTGACTTTGTTGCGCGCGTTTTCTCACTTGCAACAAATTCGAGAACCACGCCTCTCGCGTTTCAGTCCTCTGAGAATGTAACTAATTCCTTTCTAATCTTGCTTCTGCAAATCAACCAGCAATGGCTCCACATTTATTGCCGCACCACCCACCAAGGATCAATTAATGTTTACAAACGGCCAGCTCTGATCAACAAGGCAAACGATTAAAACTGTGTACCGAGCCTAGCAAAGCGGATTTAAACAAAAACACTTTAGGGGAGCTCTTAAAATCAGTCAGGTCCTTATGTTGTGATCTCCCTCACGGTGGTGTGAAGTGGCTTTTAAAGTTCCTTTCAACAAACGTTTTGCTAGTGGGCTGCGCGGGGTGCTGGACACGTTCTGACGTCTGCATCTCTTCAACGCAAGCCGATCTTTTTCGAGGGTTGATTATTGAAATTAAGCTGCTCAAAGTTTGCTTATCTCAGTCACATCGATAGTTGAACGGTCTGATTTCGAGATAATGCGATCGGCGCCATTCAGCGAAGCTTGTCCCTTTGTTTGTGGTGCTAAACTGGTTCCGGTAACAATTTATCTTAATTAGTGTCATTAACAGGATTGCAGGCGACAACTGCTTCTAAGAAAAAAGTGATATTTTAGTGTGTTGCTCGGCTATTGGTAGTGAAACGCTTGTTTGGGCTTTTTATAGATCATTTAATTAAGGTACATTAAACTCCCAAATCGAAGTACGTTTGCGCCGTTTTCTGACACTAATAATGATCTTTTCCTAAAAGCAATATAGTTTTAAAGAGCTTGGATAGTTGCTTAATCCATGGTTTGTCAATGCAAAGAGGACCGGATAATCCCAGTTGAGAACCATCAGTCAAACAGCGAATTTCAACGCCAAATTACTCTTCAATTGAGTCCTCTCTCCAGAGAACAGTTTGTTTATTGCAAATGGCAAAAATTAAACCTATTTTTCAAGTTGTTTAGAATGCGTTGGAAAGGTTGAATGATGACTGGCACAAGTTTAAGCTACATCCATTGGATTGTCGTTAGTAGTTGGTGGTGACGAGTTCAAGCTTTTCGCCTGCACCGAAGTCTGTACAAGTGGGACCCGCTATTGAGAATATCATAAACTAAAATTTGTGAAAGGACAAGACATCTGTTTGCTTTTTACGATCGCGCACCAGGCCTCTATTAATCATGTTGCGGACTTGTTCCGTTCCGGTGCCCGTGTGCGTGCAGTGATTTGAGCGGTGTTTCATTAAGTCTTGATGTCGCCTAATAAGAGCAGACCAAACTTTCAGCAGCATGTTAAATAAAAAGATAGTGTTTTTTTTTTTGAATTATTGTTTTTTTAAGGAAGGTTTCCATTCTGTTTGATATCGATAATTTCGATTACGCCGCCTCATGAACCAATTACAGTCAACTAAGGGAGAAGCCTCGTGCATAGTCGTCTAGTCATATGCGTTCAGTCTGTTTTCTGCAGGCTAAGGAACAGAGCAATCGAGTGCTTGTTTAAACGATCATTTGAGTGTCTTCAGTCAGGGGAAACTATTAGACTTGTAATATATAGGTCTAGCGGGACCGTTCTTTTGGCAGGAAACAACTGGCCATACATCGTGCCTGTTTGATGTCAGCACGAAATACCTCTGTGCATTTCTGTTTTGCTTACTATCTTGACGAGATGACCAGAGATAAAGCAGGGAAACTCGAGCCGAGGAGAGTAGAAGTTATCGGTGTATGAAAAACAATCTATCACTGTCATAATAAGAGATGCACTCTGCTAGGGTTTCGGCTTTGTGGTGCACCGCTCCCTAAGTTGTGTTTAGTTTACACTGCTAGGATCAATTGTAAACTCTTCGGGAATTTTAGTAAGCATTTAACACTTTGTACATCACTTGACACGTTGCTTAACACATTTCTGTGTGGTGGACACTTCATGCCCTCAAGAGCCATGCACACAAACATCTCTCTTAATCTTGTTTCACTTTACATGCGACTTCGAGATGTGTCTCTATTAAAAGGCTCTTTACTTACAATTGATCAAAGGAACGCAAACTTTCCATTTTGGCATAACGTGCGCAGAGTTCAGTCTATAAAAATCCAAAATATCAATTGAAAATTCCAAACGTGGGTAGTAAAGGTCAAATTCAGAAAGTGAGATAATTTTTGTGCCAAGAAGATTGTCATTGTTGCGACATACAAAAATACTTTTATCTAAAACAGTGATGACACTGGGTACAAAAGAGGAAAAAAGCCAATTGGCGGGTGTCTTTTCTGTCCCGAGGAGCCATGAAGCGGTTTCTACTATCATACAGCTTATATCGAGTTTACAGGGGCGTTTCTTCCCTGCTTGCACTGGAATGCTTGCTCACTGTTTATGCTCCTTTTCATCGCAGATTATCCTTCCTCCTCCCAGGTCATTACACTGATGAATTTAATCAGAGACAAGCCGTCTCCGAATTGAAGTTAATTTGAGAGTCCATTTAATTAAGAACTGATACGTTGGCCTTGCGGTCGACAGTTATGTACGGAATAGTCGCTTATGGAAGACGCAAATACCATAATCTCCAACATTTGAAATGATCGCTGCTACTTACTCGGTACTCCATTTAGAACTCAGAAGGACGTTTATTCCGGGGCGCAAACGTGGTGTTGTTTTAACGTTTGCGATATGAATTTACCGCAAACGCAAATGGGAACCAAACACGACATTGAAACAAGAGAAAACAGAGATCGTTAACTGCAGGTTAATGAATTGTCCAGGTGCTCAGCAAATACTGGAATGCCGTGACAGTCGGACTTCTTAATTCCTAAACCTGTTTTCTTCTTAATCTTTATATTTCAATATTATGACGGTATCTTCTAACTTTGGCCTCATTAGCGTTAATGCAATTTTCCTCTTATATCAGTTCATTCTCGTGTCTTTGTTGCTATCAGTTCATGCAGTAATTGAACTTGAGCCACGATGAGCAAGAAACAGTCAGTTGGCCTTATCTTGATCAAACGTTCGCAATATATGTTTGGAACGAAAGATCGGAACCGGCTTCAAATACCGCCATCACATGGTCACAAGGTGCAGTGTTGAATATTTACAGTTCGAAAAGCTAGCGTATGAATCATTGGACAACAATGAATGACCTCAGAATCAGTGACTACAACTCGTTCCTTTGCATATTCGAATACCTTTTATTTTGTCGTGTTCTTAGGCAGTAGAGAGGAGTGATTTTCCAATTGAAGCCATCTGTATTGAACGCTTTTGCTCCTTGTGGTGGAGTTAATCAATTCACGAAGAGAACATTTGTTGAGTTTCTTTTTGACATGGAAAACCAAATCTCTTCATTATGAACTCAGAAACGCCGTATTGATTTATGTGTCTTGTTTCACAGTAACTGAAAGGAAATCTAGCTGTTGTGGTGGAATTAACCAGTTCACGACAGGAACTTTTTTTTTCCTTTTTGACGTGTAAAGGAACATGAAAAACTCTTCATTAAAAGCTCAGAAAACGAGTGATGTGTGTTTTTTTCTCAACTGATAGCTGAAAGCAAATACTTTTTTGGACATGTAAAGGAAAACCAAAACTCGTCATTGAGAATCAGAGAAAGATTGCTCTATAATGTGTTTCAATAGCTGTAAGCAAATGTTCATATCTGCGTAACGAAAAGTGAATATCACTGCTGTTTCTTTTGGCAAAATCTCTTCGGCAATAGAAATTGAAAGGGGCCTGGAGATGTGTCTCAAACATCAATATTAGCTGCAACATGAATAAATTAAAGCAAATATCATTCAGTAATACGTAGCGGTTTGGTTACTGCCGGCAACCAAATGACTGATTTGTAACTTCAGTAATGAAGTAATGAAACAATTTTTAAGTTGATTTCTCAAGGTGGAAGAGGGAAGGGGGAAGGGGGGGGAGGGGGGAAGGGGAGCACTGAGCAATGATTGAGCTACAGTCTTGGACATTTCAAATGAAATGTTAAGACCATCCATGCTTGTAGTGTCCTGGGAACTAGTTTTGTTCGTCACGAGACTTTGCCTATTGCATTTGAGTAGATGCTATGGAGGGGGATTTGGGACAAAATTCGGAAATGGATCGTACCTTAGGGGAAATCGGTCGTACCTCTAGGGAAGAGGATCGTACCTTGAGGGAAATGAATCGTAGCTCTGGGTAAATGGATCGTACTTTGAGGGAAGCGAATCGTCCTTATAGGAAATGGATCGTACCTCAAGGGAAATGAATCGTACATCAGGGAAATGGATCGTACATCAAGTAAATGGATCGTACATTATGGAAATGGATCGTACATCAAGTAAATGGATCGTACATTATGGAAATGGATCGTAGATCAAGGAAATGGGTCGTACCTCTAGGGAAGTGGACCGTACAGGGAAATGTATCGTACTACGGAAATGGATCGTACCTGACGGAAAGGAATTGGGTCAGCAGTCCGAATCGCAGGCCCGCTTACCTTCTGCCATATTTGTTTTTTCGTGTGGGTTTTCGAGTGCTCCTCGAGTAAGTTTCAAGTCAGAAGTATTGTCCGAATAAGGTCTCTTACAGAGAGGATATAAGAGGGCCACAAAGAAGCGCAATCTAGGCATGTAATACTATGTTGCTCTTCAAGTGTTAGAACTTAGATTTTGAGGTTACTCTTTAAAAGAAGATTTTTTTTTCGACTTACCTCAGCACCAGAACACAGGCTGACGTAAGTTATCAGCTTTTTGTTCTGGTGCCGAGGTAGGACGAAAAATCTTAACCTAAGATTTTAGTTTTTACGGAGTAATAGATCAACACATAAATTATGTAATCTTAGGGATCTTGTCTACTTCGTTAACCTTGACTTCACACTTGTTGAAAGTGTTTCTGGGCATTGTTTATGCCAAGAACAGTTAATAATTGGACCTTAAAA
>BLFK01000291.1:1504880-1509880 GCA_014634185.1 Astreopora myriophthalma
TCCCTTGTTCCCTCCAAAAATTTGCTTGTGTCCCCTTATTCCCGAAATTAATTCCGAACTTTTTCCCAGCTTTGTTATCCCTAAAATAGTTTGTGTTCCCTTATTCCCTGAGATATTTTGTCTTTGTTCCCTTATTCCTTTCAGTGCCTTTGAACTAGCTTGGTAGGTAAGTGCACTCGCACCGTAAACGGAACGTTGAAGGCTTTTACGTTTTATAATTGGCAAGCATCTTCGCGACCGGGAATTGCTTGGCTCCAAAAGATGTTTTTGAAGAATTTAGTGTCTTAAAGAACTGCAAAAACAAGTATGACTACCTCGTTTATTAAATGTTTTTATTATAACGTGCAATGAGGCTTTTCATACTGGTTTTCTTTGCATACATTCGTTGTTCGTTTACTCTCGCTTGTAAAACATGTATGGTATACGTATGCTAAGCATACGGCAACATGGCAACATGGCAACATGGAATCTATTTGTTAACTGTTCGGGTGTTACATAACACTAAGATATAAGCCGAGAAAAATCTCGATTGTTTGGATGTTAGGCTTGGGGCACGCGCAAAGGCTTTTATTTGTTGATTCACACGTGCAGTTGTTGCAGTTGCTGCGGTTACGCTTGGTTGGGCTCCTTACATGTTTCTACATGTCCAGTCAATATGGTTGCCCTGGTAATTCCTTAGTTGCCCATTACCGCACACATTTAATTGAACACAAAAACTTTATTTTTTCTTCTTCTTGGTACTCTTTCTTCTCATGTATTCTAATTCAGCACACACACATTCAAAATGGCGTCTTGGATTTTTGATCACCACGAGACATTGTTTCTCTATTTTCAGCTAATTTCTTACCTGACCCCACGTTTTGTAAAATTTACTGATGTTCAAGAACGGCAAAAGGTAGCTTGAACAAATTTATTATTCATTACCATTAACTTCGCCCAAACGGACATTGACAATGGAAAACCGTCACCTATCAGGTGCTGTTTATGATCATGTTAATTTATTTTCTATTTTTGGCTGGGTTGCAGGTTGTTTTTTTCCTTGGGCAACCAGTCTCTAAATTTTACCAAAAATTATTAGTTGCCGCCAAACTCTTATGACCTGACGACCGCTAATTTTGAGCACTGGACCACCTCGCAGACTGGCAAGTGAAAAAATCGATCGCGTCTGCATGGAGCAATTACGAGATACCGGGATACCCGGCCATCTTTTGCGTGTGAACAGAGTTTATTGTGACTTCGCTTGGCCTGTTCTAGTGAGAGAAAACTTTGTTAACACATGTGCAGTCCCATATCCTAGTTGTTTGCATCGTTTTGCAGCGTTTCAGTGTGTGTATAGGTGAAAACGATACGAAAACGTTAGTGTGGATGAAAATATGTCTTCGTTTTCGTCGAGATGAAAACAGAAGCTTTTGAAAACGCATTAGTGTGGATGGAGTGGTTAAAGCGGCTGTGTCATGGCAGTGCAGCCCATTTTGTTTAGTTTTGCCAATTACTCACCCTTACTTGCTAATCAAGTTACCGTCACCCAAGAAGTTACAATTAAAGAACAAAATCAAAGCTTCGGGACGAAAAATGTCTCCCAAGCATACATGAGAAAAGTTACAAACAACTGGATCATAGCTTCATTTGATTGAACAAAAGTAAACTTTGAAAAACTGTTAGGCTGAACAGTTTTCAAAAATCCCGATTGCAATCCACTTTAATCTTCTTCAGTTTTGCCCATCCTTGCCTGCTTTTTTCTGTTTCATTCAAACCTTCCTTCAATGTTTTAAGCAATTATTTTCATGTTTCACTTGATTTGTTGGCAGTTCCCGTCACTGAATTTGGCTAAATTTAGTGACACAGCCCCTTTTATGTTTCTCGCCGGCGCCGTTGAAGGCAAAATATTCGGTCGATGTCAAAATGCCTGTCGCCCGTTGTGGTTGTGCACCTGATTAATTTTCGAAAGAAAAAAAAAAAAAGAAAAAGATAGAAAAGCAGGAGGCAACAGGTGAAACTGAAATAAATCTAAACAATTGTGAACATCATCTATGCATACCAAAAATAACAAAGGGCCGAGAACTGACCCTTGTCAAATTCCGCGTGATCTGCTAGATGCCTCAGACTCTACACCATCAACAGTGACAATCTGCTTTCGATTGCTTAAATATGATATAAACCAGTCCTTAGCTTACCCCTCGATGCCATAGTGCTGAAGTTTCCTAATCAAGATCTCACGATTAAAGTCGAGAAAAAATCCACAACAATAGTTTCGGTCATCTATTGCTTTCTGAATGCCATCAATTATGCACAATATAGCATGATCTGTGTTATGCTTAGCCCTAAACCCAAATTGTTTTTCAGAAAAGATCTCATTTTTAATTCTCAAGGAACTTTAACGGTTGTATATTAATTTTTCTAAGATCTTATTAAAAACTGGTAGACTTAACAGATCTTTGACTTACTGATGGCTTAAACTGTTGAACAATTTGTCTTATACCCTTCCAAATGTTTTTCACGTCACCAGAACAGTTTACAAAATAATTGTAACTCTGCTTGTAACTTATCTTTAGGAGATGATTTCATTTATTTCTATACAGTTCGAATTTGGTATGATAGTAAAGTGATTTACTCTTGATATATTTCTTATATAAGTTGTTTTTCATTTAAAGAGACTTGCTGAACAGCTAGCGATATCCATGGTTTTGATTTAAGTCTAAATTCTTTCCGAGAAAGCTTTTCTCGTGGAATATCGGTTTATCAGTTACATTTGATGGCTTGGCATGAAATATTTTCAGTAAAGTAGAAAGGTCATCTATAAACTCAAACTCGCTATGCTAATCCACTGATCTCATTTCATCTAACAAAGTTTGCTCGTCAAAGGTAGAAAAATCCCTCTTCAGTTATTAAAGTTTACAATTGTTGGAAGGGAAGAAAATTTATGAAAAATGAGAAAGTTAGGCAAATGATCGGTAAGATCATACGCTATATTGCCACTGATTGTAAAATGCGCGAAGAAATCGCGCCTACATTGAACTGAATTGAACTGATAGAACAGTTAACGCAAATAGCCTTGGAAAATTAACACTCGTGAAACCGCACAGATTCGTTTATTTACCCTGATTTAGTGATTATCTGACTTTTATTCCACTACTGCGTCATTTCACCATGAAGAAATTTATTACCTAGAGGAATAAATGATTTTATGCGCCTGGCAATGCTGAGGCGGGTTTGCCCTCACCTTTGCTGGAAATAAATTGGGGTATCAGATTTCATGTAATTTAGTTTAGTTGTTATGTAATAAACGGCCATGAAGTTGCCCAAAATATGGCAAATCATGTCTCAATTTTTTATAGTTAACTCCAGCAAACAGAGCTCAGCCAAGGCAATGTGTTGTATAATGGTTAGGTTAAGCGAGCCAGAGGCATAAAAGGTCAAGAGAACGCGCAAAATATGAGACCGTAATACACTGTAGTTTCCCGGTTTGATCGGTTTACAACAGAGCGTCATTCGTACGCGCCATTTCAACACTCTTACCAAAACAGAGAAGCCAAAATACCAAAACCTTTTTGTAGTGGAATAATAAATCTCTTATTCGATGGTTTTACATATAATACTTGCGGACATTTTGCTCATTGCTCGTATTTTTCCTCGCCCCGGAAAATATCCGCTCGTATTATATGTAAAACCATCGAATAAGATATATTTATCGCACCGGGCGTGGTTTGTGGTATAGGAAATACTTACACTTTAAGTGCCAGATTTTTGACATTAATTGAAATGATAGAACAGTTAACGCGAATAGCCTAGGAAAATGAACACTCGTGAAACCGCATTACGGATAGCGTTTATTGAGAGAACAACGAGTTTCGAGATTTAGAGCCTTACGGAATATCACGCCTTGTAACAGAAGGATTCAGCCAATAAATTCTTTTACCAAATGTTCAAGAGAATTAAAGTTATATAAGCGTCTACTGTTTACCGTTTATTTTTGTTGTTAAAAGTTCAAGTTAATTAAGGAACCTTAGCTGATAATAATTGTGGCGACTAAATATTTGCTTTGGCGACTTAACAAAAAGAGCTGGACGCCAGGTGGCCACTAAGGGACACTTGGATGGCATTTCATTGTAGAGCTAATTTAAATATTACATGCATAAAGGCATATGACTGGCCACGAAGAAGGAAAAACAAATAGAACAACAAGAGCAAGAAATCCAAAACATGGGTGTAGACACATCAGCAAAGATGCCGATCTCCATAGGGTGCGTGAGAAAGAATCTTTCGATTAGGTATGTGTAACGGGGGGTTTATAAAACTTTTGTTTTAATAGTGAACAATAAATTCACCTTAATTGTTTTCCCAGCAGGATCAACATTTAACCTTGTCGTCGCGTCGGCGTGACTGAAAAACAAAATGGTCTATTAATTACGTAATTATCGCTACAGATAAAAAGTTACTTTATGTTTTTTGGTATCACCTATTGTCTTTAATCAGGACGGTCCCGGCTGAAACATTTCACGTGAAGCCAACGAATATTGATGATCATGAACCCTCGCGAAAATGAAGATTCAAATTTAGTTTGCTTCGCGTGGTTCCAGCCTGGACTAAATAATGAAAGCCACATTGATAAAAATAGACAATAGTTTGAATCATCATAGTAATCAATTGTGTCAGTGTCGCATCTAATTATGATTTTGGAGGTTCGCATGGTTCGAGCCTGGACTAAACATGAAAGTCAAATTGGATAGGTGGCCCGGACTCGATTCCCGAACTCGACCTCATATGTGGGTTGAATTCTGCAAGTCTGCTCCGAGCGGTGATGTATCTCCGGATACTGCGGTTTCCCCAATTCCAATTCGATCTGGAAGGCACGGACACTTCTGAAAGATTTCTTATGAGCTCCTTAGGACTCCGTGGGTAACTAAATAATAAATTAAATTTTCCTTTTTTTTGGGGGGGGGGGTGGGGGGTGGGGCACTTTCTACAATCACCGTGAAACAATATCTATTTTCCCCCCTTTT
>BLFK01000291.1:1514880-1522380 GCA_014634185.1 Astreopora myriophthalma
GCCCTGTTTTATGCTGGGTCTATAACAACGACATGCCGGGTTAACTCTTCAAAACAGCTATCTTTCGATCTATTTTTAGTCATAACATTCAACACCTAGAACGGATTGTCAATTACAACCCTTTTTTTTTTACATGATAGTGATTGCCTTCTAGGCCAAAAAATTGTTATTATTTATGAGAAATCTAAGGGACCGGCCATTATTTTTCTGGAGGGAGGGGATGAGGATGAAAAATTTTCCTCTGGGAACAATTGTTTTTTTTAAGCGCCTCTGCAATAATTTTTTATTTTCATGTGTTTTTTTTTACAGTGCTGTCTTCTCTAGTACTAACAGATATTCAGCCTTGATTACTTGGGCCACATATGCTCCTAGTAATTTATAGTTTGTTGTTACATCACTCACCGTTTTAATTCTTACGCAGCTACTGGGTGCAAATAAATGGCCGGTAGTACAGTAAAAACCCGCTTAAAAGAACCTATGTTTTTCAGTTTCAAGCTGATGCCGTTCTTATATATTGGGTACTGATTGAAAAATCAGCCTCAAGCTGTTCTTAACATGTTCTTAAACTTTGTCTGAAAATTATACACTGTATTTCACAACTGACACTGCTTTATGAATTGACTCCATCCTCTCAAATCAAGGGACTGGTCATTAATTACAAGGGTGTTTCTGGCACAGATAAATGAGAGGTAGTACCTTTGAATTTGATTTTAGAATGACATGGTTATCCTGACCCAGTAATTTTGAATCTAAGGCCCTGTCCACGCTAATGTGTTTTCGAAAACCTCCATTTTCTGTTTGTTGAAAACGGATAAGAAAATTTTCGTACACACTAGCGTTTTTGCAGCGTTTTCGACCGGCCACACTTGATCACCGAAAACGAATAAGAAAACATGCGTTTTCGTCACCAGGCTCTAATAAGGCTCTAATAAGGGCAACGTTTTGCTCCAAGCAGGCAATCAAGGTTGAAATCAGGGCAAACAACATAAATGCCAGATATCGAGCCATTTTGGATCGATTGTTTATGTTTTTTACACCCAAGTGAAACGCAATTGACATAATCGTTTTCGAAAACCTCCGTTTTCGCCCGTCCACACAAAGACGCAGAACCTCCGTCTTAAAAAACCTCCACTCTAGAAAGGATTTTCGAAAACCTCCGTTTTCGCAGACATACACCTCCGTTTTCGATTGTATTAGTGTGGACGGAAGGCGAAAACGGATAAAATTGTATGCGTTTTCAAACGAAAAGCATTAGTGTGGACGGGGCCTAACTGGTACCCAATATTTCCTTATATATAAGAACCAGTGAAATTTATCGGGCTGAATTGGTTCTTATGTATATGGTGTTCTTTTTTACCAAATTTCAGCCTGGAGGTTCTCAATCCACTTGTTCTTTTACGTGGGTTTTTACTGTATGTTTGTATGTTTTCTGTATGTCTGTATGTTTTACTGTGATGTAGACGCACATAGGGCCTTATTAGCAATGTTCACGTTTTATCATGTGCGTGATTGACTTCTGAAATATGTGAATACATTAAAATCCCAAAATTTCGGACATAAAAATCTCGGACGTTTATTTTCGGACGGCTTTTTGAGCATTTCAGACAAATGTCGGGCAAAAATTTCGGAAACTTCTTGTAGTTACTATCACTTTATTACAAACTTGGATAATGCTTGTTGTACTTGATCAAAATATTAACATCAGTTCATATATTTACTATATTTGATGCAATCGTTTATTGCATCAACGTAAAATAACGCGGAAATAACGTCATTCAACAACAAGTCTTGAATTGTTCAGTGTATAATACATACAAGTTCAACTAAACAACGAGGTCTTGGAATAAATCTTCTGGCTCAAGTTCGATTCCGATAGCCTCCAGCACTGCACCCAATTCAAAACCCTTCTTGATGGTTTCGGCTTTATTCCGCAAGTGGTCGTACAGAGCAAGTATACATTGTGGGAACCCTTAGAAAGGTGATCTAATGGTTTGTGTAACCAACCTAAAAATGTCGGACGCAAACAAATTAGGACGCCGAAAAATATGGGACGGATTTATTTTTGGAGACTTTTTTTTGTCTGAAATTAAATTCGTCAGAAGTTTTTTGAAGTTAATGCAGCAGTAATGAAATAAATACTGTGAAATTCCCAGCTGCATATATTTTTGTGGTTGTTCAATTTGAAGATCCTGTGTTAATAAAATTTGTAACAAAAATGTGTTACTTCTACTTTTTATTTCAGTTTTGAAACCAATATTTGTTATGGTTAATCTGACTGCCCTGCAAACATTTCTTATGCATATCGTGTTTGCAAAGAACTTGTTTTGTGTTTTCAGGCCCTGCAAGCATTTTTCTTCAATAATCCCCATCCCTCCCCTCCAGAAAAGTAATGATCCATCCCCAACCTCGTTCCCAGAGCTTTTCTCCGCCGAGGAGGGGGCGGCGGAGAAAAGCCCTGGGAACGAGGTTGATCCATCCCTAATTTTATGATCTTCCGTCCGTACCAAAAACGACCACTTCGACGTCCAATCATTCAATTGTTTGACCTTTAATCTCCACTGTGTAACCTCTTGCGATGAAAGACGACCGACGTCTGCCCTGCGGAAAAAAAAAAAACATATTGATCGTAGTTTTCAGAATAGTACTGAACAGAACAGTGCGTGTTTATCTCAATTGAATTCAATTGAATTCTTATTTATTTACACTGTACAGAACATTTACGTATATTTTATATTGTAGAATAAAAGAAAAAGTAAACACATTTGTGCGGTGTCCAAAGGAGCAAAAGCTTTCTAGATGGACACCGCCATGGTCAGGTAATGGCAGCCTAAACGTGAAGTAAATAGGCTAAACAAAAGCAACAAAATCAATTCTAATTAACATGAGGTCACGTTTCATTTTTCTTAAAGGTATGGCAGGAAGCATAAATTAATTCACTCAGTAAGATAACGACAATTTCAGATTTGATTATTCAAAAGATGAGATTTCCATTCTTTCTTAAAAGTATTATGCGGCAGACACTTAAATTTAAGGGGCACACATTCCCAAATGTTTGACGCAGAAAATTTAAAGGACGATTTATCAGAGTTGGTAAACATTCTCGGTCTAAAAAAAAATAAAAAAATATGAGATTACCAGCAAATTTTGTCTTATAGCTTTGCACGCTAGATGCTGGATTCAGGACATCACAGAAGATATCTGGAATGCTATCAGTTTCACTCATAATCTTATGTGTAAGGCAGCATATATCTAGACTGACAGTTGATTCCTTTGATTCCCCTTCTGAAAATTTCCCAAGCCTTTATAACTCCTTACTTGCATCATGGTTTGTGTGCGAGGGGCTCTGCCTCGAAATTCCATTTGAGCAGACTGCTAGCAATTGACATAATATAGGGATGCTGCGCCCGCTAAATTTTTTTACTCCATTGTGTTTCCTTTCATTCATTTTCATCCGTTAAGCAACATTACGTATGCTGCTGGGCATGATACATAAAATTACTTCGTCGTTTTCTTAGACCTTACTCCATTGATGCCCATTTTGTTGTAGGGGAACACACACTATAAACCTTACAGTCAAAGAAGGCGCACCTCTGCCTTTCGCTTACGACATCTTGACAACAGCATTCCAGTACGGCAACAGGGCATTTACCAGTTACCCAACCGGTCCAGACGGCATAGCAGACTACTTCAAGCAGTCTTTTCCTAAGGGATACTCCTGGGAGAGAACCATGACTTTTGAAGACAATGGAATTTGCACGGTAACAAGCGACATAAGGTTAGTAAGGTCTTATTGATGCCTTCTGTGGGAAAAACATTGCCCTGTGTTCCAGTTTGATAAGCAACTTTTTGTGTATGGAAAATATCTGAAATGTATTGGAACTGCGGATCATGAAATATTTTGAAGCTCAAATGATCATCGCAGTTAAAGGAGCAACTAAGCAGTTGCAGAGAAGTCTGAAAGAAATCCAGGCGTGACTCCAACCCATAATCGCCGTGACTACTCCACCAATTTAGCTATCAAGGTAAGCCAACTAGGAACTAGTTACTGAATTGCAAGTTATGTTATATCCCAAATACTTGACATGTCACATATTCTTCATCATACATATTCGTCAGATCAAGGTATTTTTATGCACTAAACTTTGAGAGATCGGTTAGAGACGTTGATATCAATAATTTTCAAACCCCATCCAGACTAATGCGTTGTCGTTGAAAATGCATACCTGTTGTTTCGTTGCGTGACTTTGAACAATGTGTGATTTTCGAAATATGCGTGATTATTTTTCTACGTTTCTCTGTGGTTTTAAATAGTTAAGCAATTGCGGTTTCCTATATATGACAGCTCATGAATAGTTTTCCTTTATTTGACAGTTCATGACTAGTTCGTTTTAGGACTAGATATTTTAGGTTTTGATTTCAGTTGCGATCAGCGTCAGTATTGCGAACATTCAATTAAGCTTCATCGTATTAGTTCTCCCAGGCCACAGAGATCCACTCTTCAGAATCTTGTAATCAAGCAAAATAAAGATTAAAGAAATCTCTGATGGTTTGATGCTTTTGTCGCCGTCTGCACCAATACCTTTTGATGAGTTTTCGCCTGTCATCCATACTAAAACGCCCGAAGACGCTGATGAAAACGGTGACTTTCGGAAACGGTTTCCAAAGTGGAGAATTCGTTTTGAAAACGCTCCGTTGTTATTGTGGTCAGGTGAATACGGAGACTTTTGAAAACGGTGACGAAAAAACGCGGGAGACTTTAATTTGAAATCAACTTTTTAACACATGCGCAATCCATTTCCTAGTTGTTTACATTGAGCGTTTTGGTGTGGATAGCGGAGAAAAGTCCTGGGAACGAGGTTTGTGAATAGGTGAAAACGATATGAGATGAAAATATTTCGCCGAGATGAAAACGGCTACTTTTGCCGGGTGCATGGTGGGGCCTCATAATCCCTGCTCATGAACGCATTCTCAATCTTATCACTTTTACCGCGCCAAAGGAATTCATAAAAGAGTACTATTTCGTCTCCCATGTTATCCGTACCACTTTCAGGTAACACTGAGTATGTCTCACTTCTAATTTCAACAGTTTGAACCCGGCAGAGAATTCCTTTACGTACAAAATTCGCTTTGATGGGGAAAACTTTCCTCCCGATGGTCCAGTTATGCAAAAGAAGACCTTGAGGTGGGAGCCATCCACTGAGGCAATGTTTGTGCGTGGTAAAGAGCTGATTGGTGCCGTTGACAGGACTCTGGTACTTCAAGGAGGTGGCTATTACGTATGCAACTTTAGGACTACTTACAAGTAAGTTGTATGACTAGAAAGAAAGGAAAAACTATCGTGGCGAACGGGACAAGAAACAATTCTAAGGGGCTATTTAACATGTAGGGTGGAAAATCCCAGCACTAGGAAGATCCTAGTAGGGAAAATGGAGAAATAATTTTTTGTTTTGGTTTGCATGCAGAGATTTCAGTTAGAGTTAGTGTTTTCCATCATCAAGCAACTGGCAAAATGAAGGATCTGACCACGCGCGTCTACCACTGCTTGTTTTTTGTACCTAGTACCAGGATTTTCCGAGCAAAGGCAGTTTGGTGCTAGGAGGATCTTCCTATCTCTGAGCTGGGACGATTTCACCGTCGGAAAGATCCTGGCGCGAGCCCCACCTCCCCTCCCCACGTGGTTAAAAAAACGCTGAATCCGCCCCTGAAGTTCAACTTTCTGCATGTAATCTAAATACAGAAGACATATGGCGCTAGGATGACCCGCTTTCTAGGATCTTCCCCCCTTCCATGTAAACAACCCTAAGTGATGGCTACTTAGTATTTGACTGGCATTAGTCACCTTTGCTCTGAATATGCGATTACGGATGTATTGCAGACGGTTCCAAAACTATCTGTATCGAAAGCAAACAAAACAAAACAAAATAACAACAACAACAACAAAGCAATCAATCACGACCACCACATCACCATATAGATTGTCATTTGTCAGGTCATGATCACTGAGTGAACGTCGGAAATTGACAACCATCAGTACTGGAAGTTTTCACGCATAAAACAGGATTCTCTATTTTTTATATGTTTTCTATAGCCAGCCCAGTGTCACTTACTACAGTTCATTTGCTCCTTTGCAGGGCGAAAGACCCCGCCACTATCCAAATGCCAAAGTATCACTTTGTAGACCACCGCATTGAGATTTTGGAGCATACAGAAGAGTACAATTCTGTTAAGGTGTATGAGAATGCCGTTGCTCACTATTCGCCGCTGCCGATCAAGTCAGGGAAATGAAAGGTTTAAGAAAATGCTGCATACCAAGGAGAAAAAAGTGTGCCATTGTTTCTTTTTTTCGAAAAGACATTTACTCGAAGCTATTTACTCGACATTTACATTTACTCGAAGTTATTTACTCGACATTTACTCGACATTTACTCGAAGTTTTTGATACTTTCGATAGGATTGTTCAGTTTCGGGGTTTGTTTGAGCCTACTGGGCTGTAGAGTTGAAATTTTAAAAAAAGAAACGGGTTTCATTAATTGTTCTGCGGGATTACATCTGGTCATAGGGGTAGAATTTTAAATTCTGTTGCAATTGTTAGTTGTAGGAAACTGTAGTGAGAATTAAACTTGTTCCCAAAGCCAAGTTTTGTGAGTTTTCTTCACCGTAGAGTGATATCTACTGTAACAGTTATATTATTGAATACTGATGGTGCTAAGAAACCACTTTAAACTTTTAACTATAAACTTTAACAGACATATACATGGCATTGCACATATTAACGGTGTTCCTGAAGAGCCTAGAGGCAGTATTACCAGACACCAGTAGTAAGAGGGGAGACTTGAGGGACCAAGCACGCTGATTGGTCAAGAGCCCGAAGTCTACTCATGGATGCCCATATATGGGCATAGAGAGGGCAGAATCACGAGGGTGTGCACGTGCCATGACGTCATGGTCCAAAGATCATTCCCGAAGCGGCGAGGGGCACCCGAGGGGTGTCGAGAATGGGGTGGGTTGACGTCATTGCACGTCACGCACCGAAAACCGGAAATCACGCCATGAAAGAATTAAAACACGATTTTTAATGCCAAAAAACTTAGTTTTGACAAACGGGAAGGTGTGGGGGATCTGAACGATCACCCTATCCCTCGAGACAACGTCTTGACTTCCAGAGGGGTGGGTACCGCTGAGAACACCATGGGCTCGTCCTCGTCGTCCGCCTCGGCGTACGGGAAGGTCTTGGTACTGTCCGGGTCCGGGACGCGCTTGTCGTAGACCAGTTTGTACTTCTTGTCCTGGGGAACGGACAAGAAGACCTTCCGGATACTGTCCCGTACGATCTTGTGGGGGTTGTGGGTCATGAGGGTCCGCGGGGCGTCTCGAGGGTCCATCAGTTCGTCCGTCACCAAGGTCTTCATGGAATGAAAATTCACGACGTCTTCTGTGCATTTGTTGTGACTGAACCCTCGAGCTTTGCTCGTGGTCTTACCTTGCCGCGTGCCGTACACG
>BLFK01000291.1:1528785-1567078 GCA_014634185.1 Astreopora myriophthalma
GAAAGGCAGGCGGAGAGAGAACGATGGGAACACGAGAAGCAGAAAGCCCGGGAAGAAGAGGAGAGGATGGTGAGAGAAGAGGAGCGTCTTAGAATCCTTAGGAGGGAGAAAGAAGAGTTTCTTCTTAGAGAAGCAGAAAGGGAACAGAGAAGTAATAAAAAACCCAAGTTTATAAAAATCAGGGAAATGAGGGAGAGCGAGGATATAGATGATTATTTCCGGATCTTTGAAATGACTGCAAGGGCGCAATCGTTACCCGAGGAAGAATGGGTTGGTAATTTAGTACCCAAGCTCACTGAAAAGGCCAAGTCGATTTATTTAGAAATTCCAGACCCTGCATGCCAGGATTATCATGAGAGTAAGACAAGTATCATTAAAGCTTACCAGTTAACCGCTGATCACTATAGATATAGGTTTCGAACCTCGGAGAAAAAATCCGACGAGGACTTCGTTCAGTGGGGAAATAGGACCCGAAGATATCTTAGCCGATGGATGGCCGTCGCCGAGGCTACTGGTGATGCAGACAAAATACTTGAACAAGTATTGATGGAGCGACTCCTTGATGCGGTAAGTCCTGAACTTAGAACCTGGTTGAAGGACCAAAAGCCAAAAACTGCTGAAGAACTTGGTAATCTGGCTAATTTGCATGTTCAGTCTAGAAAAGGACCACTTGTTGAGGGGAAGTATATGTCAACTGGTAGTAATGAAAAATCTGGGAAAAGCAAGAAGCCAGATGGTAAGACGGATGATTCATTGTCTGAACAAAAACAAGATCAAAACCTAGGAAAAACCCCCAAACCACCTTCCCCTCCAGCCCGCAGAGCCACAAAGCCTGCAATTAGGTGCTATAAATGTGGTAAACCTGGTCACATGTCCTTCAATTGTGGCAAGAGCCGTGTGAGGCCCTCCCAGGGATACCTACTGTGTATGACGCCCCAATCTGAGTTTCCCCCTTGCAATGTTAGAGGTAAAATAAACGGCAAGATTGCAGAAATGGTCATTGATTCTGGTTGTACTAGGACCCTAGTCCACAAAAGATATGTAAGCAACACAGCTTTCACTGGTGACAAAATCACAGTATTAACAGCTGCGGGAGAACGTCTTACAGTTCCTCTTGCGAATGTTGAATTCGACAGCAAAGAAGGTAATCATGTAGAATTAGTGGGAGTTTTGGACAGGCTACCTGTAGATTGCTTACTTGGCAGGTCATCTTTTGGACGAACACTTTCGAGACAGAGTGTTTTGGACCAGTGGGAGAGAAATGCTTTAAATGATAACACTGGTGGAGATGAGGCTTTCGTGATGACTAGAAGACAGAAAGCGTTAAAAGAGGCCCAATTGAAAGCAGACCAGTTAATTGACAGAGAAAATTCACTTGCCGTCAAGAGTTTATCACAGAAAGAAACAAAGGCCGAAGGTCCAGAGGAGGGAGATTTACAAATGCTATTCGAGGGCATGTTAGAGAAAGAGATAGGTAAGCAGAATCCTAAGAGTGATACTTTCGTAACAGAACCTGGTAAAGATAAACCTCCAGTAAACATTCTAGATAGGGACAGAAACCAGTTGATAGCGGATCAGAAGACAGACGTAACTCTCGAGAAAATACGCAGGAAATCATCTAAAACGACACCGCAAGAATCGAATGGCTACTTTTTCACAAACGACCTCTTGATGCACCGTAAATGCCTCCCACAAGAACGCAATGGAAAAAGGTATGTCGATCGAATCGTAGTACCAGAATCATATAGGAACGAAATCCTACGTGTTGGTCACACAATCCCTTTATCAGGTCATATGGGTGGCAAGAAGACATTAGAACGTATAGCTGCACATTTTTTCTGGCCTGGACTAAGCTTTGATGTTCGCAAATATTGTGCAACCTGCCCGCAATGTCAGGTGGTAGCCAGAAAACTGAAGTCAAAAAGGGCACCTTTGAAGCCAGTTGATATTGTCACTGAGCCCTTTAAGAAGATCGCCATCGACATCGTAGGCGAGTCACCTAGAACAACAACGGGTTACAGGTATATTTTAACAATCGTAGATTATGCTACACGATACCCAGAGGCCATACCCTTGCGATCAACAAGCTCTAAGGTGGTCGCCGATGCACTGATTCAGTATTTCTCTAGGGTTGGTATTCCTGATGAGATAGTGTCTGATCAAGGTTCCAATTTCATGAGTAAACTTATGGGCCCAGCTGTATGACCAATTAGGCATCACTAGGATTAAGACCTCAGTATACCACCCAGAGGCAAATGGGCTAGTGGAGCGATTTAACGGCACATTAAAGAATATGTTGAAGAAGTTTGTTCGAGAGCGGGTTCAGACCTGGGACAAATACCTCCCATACTTGCTTTTTGCTTACAGAGAAGTTCCTTGTGAGTCCACTGGTTACTCGCCCTTTGAATTACTTTATGGACGTACGGTGAGAGGACCCCTCGCCGTTATCAAGGAGACTTGGTCGGAAGGATCGTCTTCAGGAGACAATCTGATAAGTCATGTTCTTGAGGTCCGTAGAAGGCTTGCAACAATGCAACGAGTTGTTCAAGAGAACCTGAAGCAAGCTCAAGGTAAACAGAAACGGTTGTATGATACCCATAGTTCAAAACGGCGCTTAGAAGTTGGAGACAAAGCCCTAGTTTTGCTACCCACCCCTGGGAGTAAATTAGAAGTGAAATGGCAAGGACCCTTTACAGTCACGAGAGCACTAGAGGATGGACTGAATTACGAGCTTGACACGCGCAAGATGCACAAACAGCATCGCACTTATCATATTAATTTGCTTAGCAAATGGCAAAGCAGAGATGAAATGGCTGCTCTAGTAATGGCAGAATCTCCAGAGATGCCATTGCCTCATGAAAACAATGTTTTCCCATTTGGGCATGATGAGACTTGGGAAGATGTAATGATATCTGATGATTTGACGGAAGCTCAAAAGCGGCAGGTAAGAAACTTGCTACATGAGTACTCTGATGTGTTTTCAGGAAAACCAAATTTAACAAATGTAGCGATGCATAAAATAGACACGGGTGATTCCCTACCCATTAGGTGTTCCCCTTATAAAATTCCTCAAAAACTTGAGGAGGAGGTTAACAATGAGATTGAGAAGATGCTGGAAATGGGCATAATTCGTCCTTCTACTAGTCCATGGGCGGCCCCTGTTGTTATTGTTCCCAAGCCAGATGGTACAATAAGGCTGTGCGTCGACTATAGAAAATTGAATGGTGTGAAAAAGATGGATGCTTATCCAATTACATCCATGGAACGAATGATTGAAAAGATCGCCTCTTCAAAGTATATTAGTACAATTGATCTCACGAAAGGTTACTGGCAGATTCCTTTGGAGACTTCCACTATTGAAAAGTCCGCATTTATCACTACTAAGGGGCTGTATGAGTTTTTAGTTATGCCATTCGGTATGAAAACCGCTCCAGCATCCTTTCAGAGGATGATGTCAGAGAAGGTCTTGCAGGGATTAGATTTTGCAGATGCTTACATTGATGATGTCGAAGTTGACACGTCAACATCTTTTCCACAACACCTTCTTGAGCTTCAACAGGTCTTACAACGTTTGCGAGAGTGCAAACTGAATGCTAGACCCTCTAAGTGCAAGATTGCAATGTCTACGGTGGATTTTGTTGGTCACAGAGTTGGAGGTGGTAGAATTCAGCCCCGCGCAGCTTTGGTTCAAGCTATTAAAGAATATCCCTGACCAGAAACTAAGAAGCAAGTAAAATCTATTCTTGGGTTGGTTGGGTATTACAGAAAGTTTATCCCAAATTTTTCGGAACGGGCTGCTGTCCTTACCGACCTCACTAGGGGTAAAAATCTCTCTAAGGTTGAATGGAGTACTGGCTGAAAGGCTGCAATGCAAACTCCCCCTGTTTTGAGGCCACCACACTGGGACGACGATTTCATTCTGCAAGTAGATGCATCAAATAGAGGTCTTGGGGCCATCTTAAGTCAGAAAGATCAGGATGGGGGGGAACACCCCATAGCGTATGCGAGTAGAAAGTTACAGCCTAGAGAGGAAAAGTTGTCCACCACAGAAAAAGAATGTTTAGGAATTGTTTGGGCTGTAGAGCTTTTTCGCTATTATTTATATGGTCGCACTTTTAGGCTGCAAACAGACCACAATCCTCTTGTGTGGTTGAATCAGGTCCGGGACAAGAGTAGAAAATTATTAAGGTGGAGCATTACCTTACAGGAGTATGACATGAAAGTAGAACATAAGAGTGGTAAACAAAATTGTAACGTAGATGCCCTCAGCAGGGCTTAAATATCTTATGCTACTGTAATACAATTTTTGTGTTTTCACTTTCCCCAAAAATAGCTATTGAAGGGGGAGGTGTCATGAAATTCCTTTGTTCTTACTTGTATAGTATGTTTCGTTGGTGTTAATTACTTATTGTTAATGTCTCTTTGTGGTAAACCGTAATTAGTACTTTAAAAATAGCTTGTAAGTTTATTTGTTCATAAAAGAAAAGTGTTGATTTAGTATAGTGTTGTAAATGTAGGACCGTTAAGACAATAAGTGTAAGTCAGATGTTAGAAGAATTAATTATTGTGGAATTAATATTCGATGTATAAGAGGAAGCAAGGCGTGGTGAACGTTGAATAGAAAACAGTTGAGGGAAGGCGAACGAAGGAAGGCAGAGTTCAGGAGAAAGTGGCGGGCAGAATCGCTCAAATGATCAATGAAAGATCAAAGTCTTTAGCAGAACTCCAACCGTTATCAAGACAAAACCCCTTTGTCTGCGGAGGAGCAAAGTGGAGCGAGGAGAATTTTAGTTGGTGAGATTTTACTGTAAAGGAAAGCAGAAAAGCTGATCGCCAGAGTTGGCAAACCGATGAAGGAAAAGTAAAGACCAAGAAAGTATTAAGGCGCCAGAGAGCAGAAGGTCTGAGAAGCTGTTTGTCGTGGGATTTGCATTGTTGGTTGAGTTGGTGATTTGGAGTGCGAAACAAGGAGGAACTGAACTGTATATAATTGTAAATACTCGTAAATAGTAAGTTTAAGTAAGATTAATTTTATATATAACGATTAGTTTTATTCGTTGTAACTGTTATACTTGTAGTTAAATTAGTTCTTAAATTAAAATCATCCGTACTTTTTTTTTTAATTTATGTTGGTGAGTTGTGTGCTTGTGGGAAGGGGTTTGTGCAAGTTTTTTTTTGTTTTGTATAGTTTCCTGGGTCATCCGGACCCACGTCACACAACCACAAAATCATAAATGTTTCCATACTGCAATCCCATGAAAACGACGCAGAGGTCAACGTTGAGTTCTTCAACACCGAGCTCAATGCGTCAAACTCAAATCTCACCACAAACCTGACTAAGCAATACAAACAACACGTCGACCAGTCACATATCAGCAACGCCCATCCACCGAAAATTGTTCTGGACTATGTGATAAAAAATGTCGACCAGATTAGCTCGGAAGACAACATCAAAGTCACAAAGATCGCTGGCTTTGCTCAGAGCACCCACTCGTATGAACAACGCGTGATCTATGTCAAGTTTACCAGTCTCGGCTGAGTTTCAATGTCTGGAAGTTGCATGACACCAGCAAAGAAAAGTATTACATCGTTTGTGTTGAATGGATCACAACTGATTACACCATTTGGGCAAAAGCCCAACTGGACTTTCATCTCAATTCCATCTCAACACACAGACCAATTTGGTATTACACAAGGAGTATTATCCATGCGCATGAGTTTAAGCAGATGACCGCCACGATCTATTTATTCTGTGACATCGACATAAATGGGTAAATCCCACATACCCAGACGAATTCGACATCTACTGCTTTGTCTACGGGGTCGACGGAACCATGGACGATGTGAGCCCTGATGTCTACGATTACCACAGTGCCTCCGAGGCCACAAAAACCGAGTTTAAAATGAATGTGCCGATCAACATGAACAACAAAAGAATAACGAACTTGGCGCTTGCCACTGCCCCTGGGATGCTATCTCAAAGCAATTCCTTCTCCGGCTGCTAACTTACTCCTACATTTTCGGCACAACTGATAAAAATCGTGTCTTTTTTAGCAATGTGCATGCAAGTGAAGATGTTCCCAACCTTTATTATCCAAGTGGAAGTTCAAGGAACAGAACTGTTGAATGGCACCTCGACCTTGTTGACCATCAATTATGATCAAAATGGGAAAAAGACCGCTCGTTTCCCCTTCATTTACAACTCACATACGGGTTTGCGAGAACTTACAGTCAATCGTTTCATCTATGGCCAAACAAGCTCCATTGTTTTATCACGCGGTGAAAATCTTCAAGCTTGTTCACTCTGTGATTAATTTTACATAATATAATGACCTACACGAAACAGGACATTTTCGACTTTAACCACATCGGCACAACCCTCCACAGAGGCACAGTCGACGTGCTGAGGAGTTATTTTGCCCTCTACCATAAAAAACACGCCGGTGCTACTCCAAACTGCACCAGAACTGCAAACTAAAAAAATATATTTTTCACCATGGTTGTTGGTAATGGCTGGTTGTTTGCGGTGTTGTGGAGGGCGGCGTCTCCCTCAATCAGATTATTCTTGGGGTGCTGACAGGGGTCGGGCTCACGGCAAAACCGTTTGCTTCTTTGAAAAGATATGACCAAAAAGTCGAAGGGGCTAACTTAACCAGGACTGAGTACAAAAAGTTCTCGCCAAGATTCGGTTCTACCTTCTCGGTAAACCATTCATCGAAAAGACCTTTTTTAACTGCCTGAAGCTTCCGGACGACTTCATCTCCGACCACTGCATGGAAATCCCTGAAAAGCTTAAAAAACAACAACAATACGACCAACGCTAAACGCCGATTTGAAATGTAAAAATCTTTAATTTATATGACTGGCCCTGTGCTTGTGTTCTTCAAATTTATTATTGGCGTGCCTATACATCCGTCGTTCTGTACAAAACCCCACGATTTTTACACTGTTTGATTGACTAGCAACCCGAGTCTGCACCTACTAATATATGGACTCCAAACTCGCTCGAGTCTACTACAACCCCAGAGGATACTGGAAAAGCATCAGCGTTGCGAAAAAGCTCGCTGGTGCTGCTAAAGTTTCTGCAAAAGCTGCGCGGTTGGAAAAACAAGCCCTTTGGTAGATTTACTAGCCTGCACCGAAATATGTACCTCGGCCACGGTTTGAGTTCACCATGCGGACCTTTTCTTTTTTTGCCTCACGACACTATTAGTCGGGGACGTGGACGAAAGACTTGCTCTGACTGTGGTTGATGTTGCCCGTCGGTTTAAAGAAGCTGAACTGCTTGTGTTAGAAGGTGCTGACGAAATGGCTGAAGCCTTTCCGCGTATTTACAAACGGGGACCCCTGGGCTGGCCTATTCTTTTGCAAGTTGACCACGGACGGAAATTCATGGCCGCTGTCAGCAAAGTCATGGAAGTCGCGTGGATATCCATAGAGGCCAAGTGATTGTTGAACGCTTCAACCGAACACTTGCTGAAAGGTTGTTTGGTCACCAATATGCGGTTGAGGTGCGGCTTCTTGAAGGTCAGCGGTCTGCCGAGTGGGTTGTTCGGCTTCCAGCTGTTGTCAAAGCTTTGAACAGTAAAGTGACTTGATTGATTGGCAAGAAACCTACTCTTGCCATTAAAGAGAAAGCTGTGGCTTCCAAACCCGTTACTCCATACTCGATACCTGTTGGCCGCAAAAAAAGAAAACAAAAAAACAAAAACAAACAAACAAGACAAAACAAAACAAAAGAAACTTGATCCCAGGGTAAATGTTCGCAACCTCTTTCAGCCTGGCGAACAGGAAGGCGGGCGTAGACATGCCACCGATCCGATCTGGTCTCTGAAGGTGTTGTTTAAGTTAAAGAGCGCTACGACAAGACCAAAAATGTCCGTTGTCTACTTGCTGCGCGATGGGCCTAAACGCGACTTTGTTCGTGAAGAGCTCGGGGTTGTTCCGCCTGACACTGTGCTGCCTCTGGCCCTTCCTCCGGCCTAATGTCTTTGTGACCAAAGGTCAACGTTTAGACTCCGTCTGGAAGAATGTGGTGCTTCGATTCGAACGGTGACAGCGCCTTCTTTCTCAAGATTTCTCGCATATCTGGTGCCCTAGGCTCCGTAAGACGTTCATTGTCATTTGTACAGTTTCTCTCTCGAATAACGACTTTTTGTAGGTATCATTCATCATGGATGATTTCTTTTTTAATTATACACTACTTCAGGCCCTTTCCCCTCTTGATTTCCGCCTTCTCTAACATCTTTTTTTATATCCTCAACCCTTTCATGGCATTATTGATTCCCTCCTTATCTTATTTTTTTACCGAATACATCTTGGACTTTAAAGCCACCACTTCCTGTATTGGTACACCCATTCTTTCATCCTTCATTCTTCCGGGCGTCTTATTGTATTTTGTGCTGTATAGCGCGTTTGTTTTTGGGTATTCACTCGTGTCATACTCTTTCAAATCTTTTAACATATCCAAGTAAATGTCCTCCGTTTCCATCTCAAATAAGAGACTATCCGTGTCAGTGTAGACTAATTCACACTTTGGGCCGTACTTTCTTTTCAGCTTGTTGTAGTAGAAATCATACAGAAGCGTCCTACTTATGTCAAGGATTACCATCCCCTTTTACACCGGCTTGTTTAGAGATAGTGTCTCTTTTCTCATCTTCACTCCTAGGAGACCACAGCCGCCGAGATCTACAGTGTTGTTGGTGAACAGTGGGCTTTCTTGCAGTTTTCTCAGCTCGCCCTCGTCCCTTCCCTGCCTCAGGAGACAGATGTCTTCCCGAACACGGAATTGTTCATCAGCTTAAAGAAACCCTCCTCGAATTTGGTCTTTGCTGTTTTTCACGGCTTTGTGTTCATCTCCATGTATGGCTTCATCCAAGGCTCTTGTTCGAATGCTATTGCTTCGTGCACCTTTATCAACCTCATACCGAGTTTGACATACAACCTTTTAAAGTTGTATCTCAAAACTAAGTCGTGCAAAATGTTCTATAATGCACGACATAGTTTTGCTTGTCCTTGAGTGTAACATTAGCTTTACGCTCTCCAGATAATCCTTTTTGCTTACCAAACTCTTTTGGTAGGGGGAGAGTTCCTCGTATGGTATTGCCGCCTTCTGTGGTGCAAGTGGGTATGCATTTTGATCTTCATGCAAGTTTTTGGGATACTCCACATTCACCTTAAAGATTATTCCAATCTTCTGTTCATCCTTCATTCGCAGGATATATGCCGCTGTTATTTTCTTTACAACACTTTCTAGCAGCCACCTGAAATTTCCAATCGGCAGATTTTGTATCATTGCCTAGCCGCACTGGTTGTTTGCGTCAAGGTCTATGATGTACCTCTTTGTATCCTTCTACGTACTCATTGTTTGACTTTAAATATCTCTTGCTCGCCATTGATATTTCGCCACCTATCACCTGCTCAATTAACATATGCATGTCAATGTTGGTCAAAAGGTCTAACTCAACCCCGTCTTTTCTTAGAAGTGCGCTCCATGATTACTGTGGGGATGTATAATAGTTTGCTGGATCTAGCCTGTAAACCTCCAAACATAGCTTCCGAAAGTTCTCGAATACATCCGCTAGTTGCAGAACGTCCGCCTTCAGGTAGATGTCAAGATAATCACCCATGTCCTTGCACTCAAAAGTCCTGCAGACGTTTTGCGCGTGCACATAGTCTTCGTTGCATATTTCTTTTTTTTTTCTGTCAGCTGTAGAACGTCGCCTTTGGCAGCGACTGCTCCTCTTCGAAACGTTTCCAGTTTTCCATGTACTCATAAGGGTAACCCCCTTTCTTTTCAAACTTTCCCCTCGACTTTTGCGCACTATTACCATGTGTCTTTTTTTGTATTCTCTACTAATTTCTCAAGTTTTTCATTCAAGAAATTTAAGCTGCCCCTGAAAACAAGGCCACCAATCTTAAAGGCAACATACCTCTCGTTGTTAGCAATACAGCTTAACTTTCTTTCTGTTTGCGCTATTTCACGCATTATACGTGCGCATCGTTTCCTTTTAGGTTGTGAAAGAAGACTGGACTTTCTATTGTCTCTGGTTTGATTGAATGGTACCTGAAGTTGGACCCTGTATGCGCCGCATCGCGATACCTCGCTGATACATGACAGTGGTCACGCACTGCATATCTGTAGTTTTCGAGAATTAATATTTCTCTGCAAATCAAGCACTTGTTGTAGTCTTCTCTCTCCTTCTGTTCTGCTGTTGGCGGAATTTTTATTGGATGAAATTTCTCGTACACATCTTTCCCCTGTGATCCACCCCTACTATGAAATGCTCCTTCCAACAAGGTCTCCTGTATCTGTGGGCCCTTCCGCAGAAATAACCTTCTTCAGAGCTCTCGAGGGCGTATAGATTTATTGCATCCTCGAATTTTTCCTTTAACAAGAGCTTCATGAAAGTGAAGAATGATCATCGCAGTTAATTTTCCAATTTAAGCAATTGGAAAGGAGAAGCCTGAAAAAATCAGGGCCTCAACGGGATTCGAACCCGTGACCTCCGCGATACCGGTGCGATGCTCTACCAACTGAGCTATGAAGCCACACATTGGGAGCGAGGTCAATTTAGTGAGTTCATATCTCCCGTGAGGAGTGAAAGCCCGTTGAAGCCCTGATTTTTTCGGGCTTCTCCTTTCCAATTGCTTAAATTGGAAAATTAACTGCGATGATCATTCTTCACTTTCATCGGCAACCGCAGTTCACATATGAATTATTTCATATATACTTCACATTATTTCACTCCTCACGGGAGATATGAACTCACTTAATTGACCTCGCTCCCAATTTGTGGCTTCATAGCTCAGTTGGTAGAGCATCGCACCGGTATCGCGGAGGTCACGGGTTCGAATCCCGTTGAGGCCCTGATTTTTTCTGGCTTCTCCTTTCCAATTGCTTAAATTGGAAAATTAACTGCGATGATCATTCTTCACTTTCATCTGCAACCGCAGTTCACATATGAATTATTTCATATATACTTCACAAGAGCTTCATACAAATGTGACACTTTTTCGCTTTCTCAAAGTCATTTCGGTCCTCCATGCTCATATTCATCATCGCTGACGTTCTTAACCTTTCTATTATTTCCTTTTCCTTCTTAATTTGCATGCCCTTCGGAAATCTTTTTGCTGCCTCGGGTCCTCGATACCAGAATGGCCCTTCTGCCCTCCCGTGTGACCACACTATTATATAACAATATGCACACGCTATGTGCTTCCCTGTCACTAATGTCTTTGCCACGAGACCTATTGTTTTTAATCCCTCTTGCTTTATTAATGCCTCTAAGTCGGCGATAATAATACATGGCGCTTTCATCTGCTTTTTAAAATCTTTGAACTTGAGTTTGTATTTTTCCTTTCTTTGGCATTTCTATTCTTATTGGCGCTTTGTTGAACCCCCTGCACGCTTCTTTGTGTTAGTTGAACTTGTCTTCTGAAAAGAAATGACTCCGCAAACAACGCAGACACCAAAACCAATTCGGCTAGACCTCTTTGGAGGCAAAGAAGACAGCTCGGATTACGTACAAAACAATAATGCGACTTTTTATTACATTATTATTATTATTATTATTATTATTATTATTATTATATTACATTACATTTACCGCCTCCTTGTCTTCCTCATTCTCGTTATAATATTATACTTGCAGTTTTTCCTTTCTCTAGCCAAAAACGTTTATAGCAAGATTGTTTTGCCTTTTAAACTTTGGAATGTCTTTCAAACTTACTGGAAATTTTATTTCTTCAAAGTTAAACTCATCATTTGTTGGGCAACTTCCTGGTCTGTTTGGGTGTTTTTCCAGTCTACTGGAAACTTCCATGCTCTCAAAGCCCGCCTAAAACGTTGGTTATCTCGATTTTGTATGTTGGCTATGGCCTGCTTCCTTTTCAGCCTTTCTGGCAGCTCAATGAATGCCGCCCCATCTAGCGGGTCATGATTTGCTAGGTCCACATATATGTTTATCAGACGATTTACACTCCAGCCATGCAGATCCTAAACTTGTAAATTATCTACCTGTCTTACATTTGCTTCCCATGATCCTTATTTTTATGTTTTCGCCTCCCCCCAACAGTTTCTTTGTCTTGTCATTCCTGTAATAAAGGTCATGGTTTTCTGATTGCCCCTCGTTGTCTTTTACAAACTCGACACGCGTGTGCCTGTTGTAAATTTTATGTTTCCACACTGCCGTAAGTTTTCTTTCAGTACTCTTCTACTCGCTCTGTTGTAAACGAAAACTCTTCAGTCCCTTGAGCTGATATCCCGTTGGAACATCCATTCTATAAGTTCTTTAGAAGTCTTTGAATGGCACCTCCTGTTGCACAAACTCTCCTCTTTTGAGTTGCTTTGATGTCATTAAGGGATCGCTTGTTACACGCACCTTTTTGACCTTGCATTAGAATTGCCATACCTTTCTATATACTGAGTAGAAGATTTTTTAATTGGAAAGTCACCACGGTGCCACCCTCTCTTTGAAGCCTTCTCGGCACTCTCTTTTTCCTTGTTTTTGTCTTGTGGTGCTGGGGTGATGCGTTTTTAAAAATGTGGCGCGGGGGTGTTACCCTCAAGCAGCAAAGGGACTAAAGTTCTGACGTCATCTCCCATGGGAAATTGCTTTTGGATCCCGACCGCAGGGAGGGGTCTCAAAACGGCTTCCTGTGGGGGAGGGCGTCGGAACCTTTGTCCCTTTGCTGCTTTACTGGAATATATACAGAGTACATAGTGTTGCAGGCTTTACAAGTTGCTAAAATATCTTATGTTGTTTGTTACGGTACAAACGCCCCGGTCTTCAATAGTCATGTTTCTTTCCTTTGGAATTTCCCTTGGAAAAAGTCTCCTTGAAATCTAGTAGATTTTCTAGTTATTTGGTAAATACCCTGTTGCCGTACCGGCTGCCTTTTTTTCCCGGCTATGAGGTCCATAATGTGTGTGTTCCAGTAGGTATGCACGAACAGGAAATCAAAGGAAAACTTTATTAAAGTTCTCATTGTGCACACTGATGCGTTAGCAAACAAATGCCTCGAGCAAAGAAAAATTATCGGCGAAACTATCGCGTTGAAAATGTTATAAAACCATTGGTTCATGCGTCAGCTGTGCGCACATCGATTTTTGAAGCACTTGGAAAGTTTGGAGAACACCCAAGGAGCTAGAGTTGCTCTCCAGAAGGATCTAGAAGCATGAACCAAGAAGCTAGAGCGCTTTCCAAACTTCCCGCGTGCTTCGTATCTCGACGAGCGTACGTATGCAGATGTCATGAAATTCCTTTTTTTCTTTGTTCTTTGTCTTCCTAGCTGTATAGTGTGTTTCGTTAGTGTTAATTATTTAGTGTTAATGTATCGTCGTAGTAAATAATAATTAATTAATTAATTAGTACTTAAAAGAATAGCTTGTAAGTTATTTGTTCGTAAAGTGTTGATTTAGTATACAGTGTTGTGAATGTAGGACCGTTGAAACAATAAGTGTGTAAGCTAACTGTTAATTGTAGAGTTAATTATTGTCAATATATAAATGTAAGCAAGGAGTGGGACGGTTGTTGGAAAGTAAGTACTCATTTGACGGAAAGCAGGTAAGAAGGTTGAAGGTTGGAGGACGAAGGCCTGAGGGCAGAAAGAGCCGTAGAGTGATTCACTGTTAAGAGCCATTAGCAGCAGCCGGCCCAAAAATCAAAAGACAAATCCTTTGTGAGCGGCGGCAAGAAAGTTTAACTGTGGAGAGAGGATTAAGCGAGCTAAGAGCAGAGAGTGCTGAACCGTGGAAGAAATCATATCGCTGCAAAGTTGAGGACGAAAGAGGAAGAAGGAGAGTTAAAGAGTTAGCGGTAGCGTTGAAGGACGGGAACGCGGTACAGGAGAGGTTTGTCAGGTTGTTGTTGGTTGCAGCGAGAAGAAATTAGAAGGAACTGAACTTTTGACACTATTGTAAATATTTAGTGTAAATAGTACATTAGTTTAAGTGTAATCGTTTAAGTTAAAGTTAGTTTCGGCTAATTAAGGACATTTTAGATTAAGATTACTCCTAGATTTACTTCCGTCGGATTAGTTTATTTAAGTCGAAAAAATTGTTACTTGTATATTTGTTTTCGTGTAATTGAAATCGTTAGTTATCTTTTAAGACGTTTATGGTGGTTAGTTGTGAGATTGTGGGAAGGGGTGTGCGTGTGTTGGTTTTGTTTTGTTTTGTTTTTCTCCCCGGGCCATCGGGACCACGTCACAGCAGACTGACGCATTTAAACTGCGGCGAAACTGGTAAATCAGGCCCCAGTTGTTCGAAAGGTGGATAACGCTATCCACCGGATAAATCCCTATCCAGCGGATAAATGCTAGCAAATCTAGTTGAGTTATCCAGTGGATTTATCCAGCGGATAGTACTATCCACCTTTCGAACAACTGGGGCCAGGTTTGATTATTCACAATTGTTTCTATACAAACAAAATAATGCACGTGGATGCAGTGATTGCGTAACAATCTACACGCAAGTTCTTGACTGTCGTTAAACGATTCAACCAGCTCTGAAGAGCAGAAGCACGGTTCTGTGTACATTGTTATGCAATCAGTTCATCCACGTACATTCGTTCTGTTTGTAGAGAAAGAACTCGTGCTCAAACCTGATTTACCTGTTTAACTCCAAATTGACGATTCCGATAAGGATAAACCTAATTGAGTTGCGATAAACGCGTACGTATTTACGAGATTTACCGTGCTGGTGTATGTTAGTACGTTTTATTGAATAGCCCAGAGGAAACAAGAAATAATTTTGTTCACCCTTCTTCTATGATATTACAGTGCAAACACTGAGTGAACAAGACTATTGAACTAGGAAAGTTCACAGGCAGCCCAGTCGTAGTATGTAACATCCCAGTTATAAAATAATAAATAAAATACGAAAACTAGATTTCCTGAGATTTCTAACGAACCAGGAGCTCAATCCTGAACGAACCCAATAGCGGTGGACGGAACTAATATTAATATTCGTGCGACTTCCTACCCTTACTCTACTGGTTAATTCGTGTTACTTTAATGGCGCGTCTACCTGTAATACTATCGAGTTTTTTAACCAGAGGTACTGTGTGGACACTACCTCGCTGTTGGTTCGTTAGAAATCTCTGGAAATCTATAGCTTTCATGAAATATTTTTATAGTTTGGATGTCACATACCGGCTACGATGAGGGCTGCGGCCCGTGATTAAAATTAAGATGGTGCATTTCATTAAACGGCGTCTATTGTACACGTTCAACTTTTATTTGAAAGATATGGCCTGTGTTCTTCAAAGGTGAATAACACTATCTACAGGATAAATCACTGTCCAACGGATGAAGGCTGGCGAAGCCAGCTGCGTTAGTTATCCAGTGGATAGCCCTATCCACCCTCCTAACAACTGGGGTCAGTGCCAGAAGATTCACACATGACCATACAGCCTCTATTTGTCAATTGCAAGATACCGAACACATCTTAAATTGCAAGAAACCAAGCCGCCAGTTGTGAACCGATATTGTCTTGTTTGCAAATTTAAAGGTGACCCGTGCAATGCCATTCCTTTCAGTGCCTGTGAACTAGCTTGGTAGCTAAGTGCACTTCCACTATAAACGAGACATTTACATTTCAAGTTACAATTAGCAAGCATATTCGTGACAGGCGTTGCTAGGCTCCAAAAGATCTTATCGAAGAATTTTAGTGCTGTAACGAAGTGCAAAAAAAGTATGACTAACTTTCTACTTTCTTACATAATAGTTATGAGTGGACTGGACTGCAAATAGCTGGAGAGCTAATCGAGGCAGGCCAGTCCTTATTACTGTTATTAACAAATCGTCTTTAAATACGGCATTAGTATGATATTAATGAATGAAACGGTTAAATAGAGAATGCTTTTCTTTTCTTTAAATGCTTTTTATTGATAAACTGTAACCTAGTCTCAACGTACAATCAGGTTTAAGAGCGGTCGAAGCGTCGTTTTTTACGGCCGAACCTTAAAGAGACAGCACACCATCTGAACATCGACTGTTCAAGTGTTACATAACATAGGCAGAAAAGAATCTCGATTTTTTTGGATGTTAGACTCAAGGCATGCGCTCTGACCTTAACCTCAATGTGAACCCATTTTAATTTGTTGATTCAGGCGTGCAGTTGTTGCGGTTACTGCTTGTTTTGGCTCCTTACATGTTTCTAATTTTTTTGGATGTTGGCCTCAAAGGAAGCGCTCTGGCTTCAACCTCAAGGTGAGGCCATTCAGGCGTGCAGTTATTGCGGTTGATTGCTGTTTGTTTTGGCTCCTTACATGTTTCAAAATGTCCGGGAAAGTATTCTACAAAGTCATGATCAGTTAAGTGATGAATCTCGAGTACGAAACGAGGTTGTCCGTGTGCTTGTCTGGCTTACTATGTGCCGGCAGTGCTCGAAATTAAAAAAATCCAGGTTTCCCCCATTTAAAAAACCAATTGATATTGACTGATATTAAGCTATGAACGGTCTATTACGTAATTAACAATTGGTTCATGCGTCAGCGTGCGTTCATCGAGATATTAAACACTAGGGTAGTTTGGAGAGCACAAAAAAATGCGTGATTTAAGAGTTGCTCGAGGCGTATCCGAGAGCAACTCTAGCGTCTTGAGTGCTCTCCGTACTTCCCAACTGCTTCGAATTCATATCTCGATGTACGCTCACCTTACGCATGAACTAATTGTTTTATAACCTTTTAAACGCAAAATTTTCGCGGATAATTTGTTTTTTCGTCATCAGCCTGCACAATGGAAATATGAAGCTCGCTCGGCTCGCGGAATTGAATTTTTATTACTCGAACTTACTATGTCATAATACGATGTAACAGGAGAAAGCGCTATCCTCCCTTCGAACAACTGGGGCCTGAGCAACTGGGGTCTGAACAACTCGGGCTGAAATGAATGGCGTACCCGTTAACGACGAAGGCAATGTTCCTCTGATATAATAATAATAATAATAATAATAATAATAATAATAATACTTTATTAACAGCATTTCCACAGTGTGGCTCTTCATCTGTTAATATCTAACTAAAGTTAATTACAACTAAAACAGACTTAAGAAAGGCTACGTCAGTTAACTGAAGATGGGTAACAAAAATATGTGTTCCAAACGCTAAATAATTAATATTTACAGTGACAACTTATAGTCTGGACCTAGCTCTGTCTTGTAGCAATTTTTTCGTCTCCTTAAAAAAAACAAAATTGGGTCCATGCAGTTCCTTAAAGAAAGAGGAAGGTTATTGAATAAATTAACAGCTTCATCTTGAAACGTATTGGCGATCATTGATCTTTGAAGCTGTATACCCTTGCTGGAGCGTAAGTTTCTATTACTTTCGTAAGTCTCTAGTCTCAAATAATTTGGCCAGTCCGAGCTGTATAGACTCTTGTGTGTACTTTTAAGAATATGCCATTCGCGCTGTTCAATTACCGGTAACCAATTCAATTTCAGGATGTCAAGCGTTGTTGCATATTTATCATTGACAAAGCTCGCAGCTGCTTTTTGTACTCTATGAAGACGTGCTGTTAAATATTCCGGTAGCGAGTGATGAAGAAGAACAAGTGCTTGAGCAAGGTTTTTCCTAATATGGAAAGGCAACAGATTTTTGACCTTGCGAAGCATTGCTAATGTAGCGTACGTAACAAGAGGTACAGATGTACTTAATATTGTCTTCCCATTTCAGATGTTGATTAATGTACGTTCCCAAGAGTTTAGCACTAGGGACACGCTCAATGTTCTCGTTATTTACTGCGATCTTCATATTTAAGTCTTCTAAGGCACGAGCAGATGACATTTGTTTTGTAGACAAGACCATGATTTTGGTTTTTGATGGATTAATTACTAAATTTGCATTTCTAGACCACTCCTCAAGATTACATAAGTTTTTGTTTAAGTCACGTTTACAACTTTCGAGGTTTGATGGCTTGCAGTGCACATATAATGTTGTATCATCCGCGTATTGGTGACATTGCATGTTAACGTGGGCGTGAAGGTCTGCGACGTAATCTGTCCTTCTTCAGGACAGTTATATATATATTTGATGGTATCAAATGCTTTTGAGAAGTCGGCGAGGATCATAAGTGTAATCTCTCCCCTTTTCATGGCTTTGACGATGTCGTCCTTTATCCTTAAAAGTACATTGGTTGTCGGGTGGCCTTTCCCGAAGCCTAATATGTTATCTTTGAGCAAGTAGTAATTAATAGTAATTATAGCATTACACTGTGTAGTGATCAGTGGTGTTTCTGAACTTTTATCATCTTCATCATTACTAAAGTAATTTCGCCTTTTCTTATCACCTATTGTCTTTCATTTCATCAGAAAGGATGTGATAAAATCCCTATTCATCCAGTTTTTGTGGGATGTTTGTGATCAATGAAATCCTTGGTGAACTACATGATAAGAGAGGGATTCTGGGATATGTATACAAACTTCCAACAATTCTGAAGAAAAACAACTGAAAAAGATGATTAAAAACAAAAATTATATAAAATACTAATTATCTTTTTCAGTTGTTTTTCTGTAGATCTGAGGCAATTTTTCCACTGATAGCCATAGGCCACCATACTGGACATTAATTTCTTCCTTTCAAATTTCAGTGAGAGCCTGTTTGCCGGATAACGCTTTTTATGCCTGCTGGAACCAAAGCGTAGCGTGGTGATTTAAATTGTCATTGATTTAATTTGTGTACCTTGCTTCATTTTCAGCCCAAATTTTGATCGAGGAAGATTGTTCTTTTACTGCATAAAATATGCACCCCTATCTTCCAACGGCATACGCACTTGATGACGTGAAAAGCAGAACTATTTCCGAGGACAATCTTTTAACAGTACAGTAATCCCTGGTGTTATCATGATCGTGATAGCTTTGTATAAGTGATGCCATACAGCGCTCTTGTGGCCTGTTGATCAAACAGCTTTAATTTAGTCCAGAATCGTTGCTAAGTATCTGATATTTGTCGTGCTCCACCACTGTCTGATAAGGTTCAAGGACCTGCTGGTTTAAGGTTTTGAAGGGCGAGGGGACAATGACACAATTTTGATTTCTTTTAATTTTATCCTTGCATCTTTTAAGCTTGTCATGATACATTATGTTCATGGTGGACTACCTGATGTACAAAGTCATACCGTTTTTACCGACATGATTGCAAAGGAACATGGAAATTTCCATGTACCTTTGTTGATAGAACACAAATGTACATGATAATTCCCGTGCTCCTTTAGACGACGCGATGTATATGTAATAATTGCATTTGTTGTAAATAGTTGGTTCTGTGGAAGATTTCTTCTTTACAGCAAAATTACGACGTTAAAACCCAGTATTTTCCAGAAATCCCTGATTTTTATGAAACCAATAAAGCAAAATTGCCCAAATTGCACCAAAAATATCACTTTAGAATATCCCAGATGGCTTTGGAACGAATGGTTGATAACACGATTGTTACTATTTCAAGGTACAAAAATTTTGGGTTGTCATTTGTTTTCGTACGTGGGCAAGGATGCAGAATTTTTTCACCATAAGCCTCATTTAAACGCACATACTACTTGGCAACAGGGAAGCAACTTTTTTTTCAGAGAGAGCCCGTTATTTAATTACATTGTCAGTGCCTATTCTCTGTAGATAGTCGCCGTGCAAATTTTTGCGTGGTGAACTTATGGCATAGCCAGTGGACACAACTGATAAGATACTCAGTACACAACATGTTTGCACCGTAAGCTATATGTTTTGTTAATGCACCAACTCAGTGGATAGTTAGCACGCAAAATTTTTGCGTGGTGAAATAACTTAAAAAGGTTGTGGACAAAACGTATTAGATATTCAGTATGCAAAATCTTTGCTCGGTGAGTTCAATACTTTGTCTGAATGCACAAACTCAAACGATAGTTAGCATGCAGAATTATACTGACATAGCCAAGATAAAGACGGTGTATAGTCGGTACGCAATATTTCTCCAAAGCTCATCCTTCTAGCTACCACAAAACACAAACTCAGCACCCAGATTTAATGCCTTCTCCGCTGATTCACGAAACCGTTATTGATGAGAGCCTACAATCCAAAGTTAATTATTAACTTCGAAAAAAATGTTTAAGGGAGATATGTGTTTCCTGTTTCAGTGCAAAATCAAGGGTGAATGGAATTTTCTTCTTACCTCTGGGCTACTGTCAATAAAGACAGTTAATTGCTGCCAAGCAGGGCAGAGCTGACTTCAAAATTGATTGAAAGATTTGTCTTCATAAAAGTTATATTACGGGAGGATAATGTCCCAGCACTCAGCCCATCAGAGCGCCCTAACATAAGGTGTTACGTAAGTTATTGAAGTGTTATAAGTTATATAATAAAAATAACTGATAAAAATTGATGCATTTCCGCTTCCATAACAAACGGAGGAAGACAGAAATAATTAAATTTAAGCCTTTCAGGCCAAAGCGGGCGTGCATTTAGAGGCTATCCAAGGTTGCCATTATTGTATTGTTGTCTGACAGTGTGGACCCAGCTTGGCCGGGTAATTGAAATCCACACGTCGCGCTGTCAAGTCGCGCTGTGCTGGCCATTTCGCCTTTTCTTATCACCTATTCGGTTTCATTTCATCAGGACCATCTCGATAAGTTTCAAGCCGAATATTAGAGAAACCTTTCCTTGATTTACTAGGAAATCAATGACTTCATCCACCAACAGAATAGTGAGGGTTTCCTTAATTAAGAACATTTAACTCAAAATGCTATACAAGATGGGCCAGGCTTTGCACGCTCTTGTGGCTATAGATGCTTGGATGCCTGATGAAATCACCCATGAATGGCGACTGAAATTGGCGTATATTGATGGTTGTTGCCCACTGATGCATCCGGGGCTTAAGTGCCTCATAGGTAATTGCGAGTGGAAGGAAAAACAATATGGCAAGCATGTGAACAGTTGCAGACGTTAACTTGCAAAAAGTGTTAAGTTAATAAGGTAAAACTTTGTTTATGACATCAAATGGCTGTTATTACCCTGCCAAAAGAAGCTGATGAGGAAAAAAAAGGGAAAATAGAGACTGTTTCACTGTTGTGGTAGAAAATGAAAAAAAAAAAAAAAAAAGAAAGAAAGAAAAGCAAACTGAATTTATTTTTGGGAGGCGAGTGCTCTCACCACTGCGCTATATCCCTGCTCCGCGTAGAAGAGGTTTCCGCTATCGGACAACTTTGCGCTAAAATGCAACCGTGACACAACCGACTACTGATGATCCTAACTATTGTTTAGCTCTATCAATTGTGCATGCCTCCACAATGCGGCAGAGCGACCATTATATTATTCAGACAATTGCTTATTTTTATCAATTAATGTGGTTTTCAAGTTTAGTCTAGGCTCACACCACGCGAACAGAAACTAATTTGAATTTTCATTTTCTCGATCATCAATATTCAATGGATTCATGTGAAATTTTTCAGGACCGTGCAAAAAACATAAAAAAAACTCCTTATCGGTAGTAATAATTGCGAAATAGCCCGTTTTTTTTGTTGTTGTTGTTGTTAGGCCGACGCGACGGCAAGATTAAATGTGGATACTGCTGGGAAGATAAAAGAAATATTAAAATGAAATTATCGTTCACTAAATAAAAAGTTAGTAAACCATGAAACTTTTGACGATAAAAATCAAAGGTGAAAGACAACGTTTCGACCGTTTCATCATCAAGTGAACGGTAAAAATTGAAACAATGAATGAACCCGTATATATATCTACGGATAGAATCCGAGCGGTTCCGAATCCGAAGTCGAGTTTTTGTGTTCGTCAACACGTTGGTGCAGATGGCAGCGTGTGAAACCAACATAACCTGCATCGCCCAGGTCACATTCTAATTTGTAAACAAGGCACTGATGGTTCACAATTGGCGGCTTAGCTTCTCGCAATTTGAGATCTTGTTCAATCTCCTGGCTGACAAATACGGGCTGCACGGTCGTGAGAATGTTCTGACTTCATCTTTGAGGTGGGCGCGTACAATATCAGCTGAGGCCTGATCTTTAAACGGTAGGATAACACGTCACGACAACTCCGAAACATCGGAATTTATCCTTAGTATTTGCTTTTCTATGTTTCAGGAAACCGTTATTGATAAGTGCCTGCAATCCAAAGTTAATTATTAACTTCGAAACATTTTAAAATGAGACATGAGTGTTCTCTGTTTTCACTGTAAGACCAAGGGTGAGTGGAATTTTCTTCTTTCCTCTGGGCTATAGTCAATAAAGATATGTATTGTTGACAAGCTGCTTGGAGCTGAATTCAAAATTTGTCTTCCATAAAAGTTATATTACGGGAGAAGAATGCCCCAACACTCAGCCCATCAGAGCGCCCTAACATAAGGTGTTACGTAAGTTATTGAAGTAAGTGTAAAAAGTTATATAATAAAGATAACTGATAAAAATTGATGCAGTTCCGCTTCCATAACAAACCGAGGAAGTCAGAAATAATTTAATTTAAGCCTTTAGGTCAAAGCGGGCTTGCTTTTAGAAGCTATACATGGTTGCCATTATTGCATTGTTGTCTGACAGTGTGGAGACAGCGTGGCTTGGTACTTGAAATCCACAGCTCGCGGGGTCAAGTCGCGCTGTGCTGACTATTTGCTGAAATTGTTGCGTGTAGTCCCCGGTTTTACTCCTCCGAACTGCACTTGTAAATAGCAAACTGGTCTGGCTTCCACCTGTTGACATTCATAACGCTGTTATATTGATTTTTATTGTTTCTTTCACTGTCCCTGAAAAGCCCCTTGAAGGGAGTTTTCAATTAAGTATGTATTATGGTGTCTTTTAGTTATTAATTTAGCTGTGAAAATGACTGCGCTTTTAATGGTATATTTTGATTCTCTCATCCGAAGTATAAAAGATCAACGCTAATTAATGAAGTTCAAGACAAAGAAAATCAACTTGATGAATTATCCAGAAGAGAATTGTATCGATCATGTCAACGAAGACTGATGGCATGATTTTCACGTGGCTTGGATATAAGACAGTAGACGTCATGTCAGACCATTTGCTACAAATGTTCTCCGGCTTGTGATTGGTTCAAGTAGATTTTGGGTGTGACATTCGAGTTTATAGCAACACTCACAGAGCTGAGGGCCCCATTCACCGTTGTTACTCCACAGAGAGCAGATCGAGCTATAAGGTTGATATCTTTCTGTACGTCCACTATCATGGCGGTAAGTACTGCACAGAAAAAATGTTCAATTTTGTTTTTCACGTATGACTTTACACTGCTGATTATTCTTGATTGACCACTGATTGATCTCAGACTGTTGAATTTCATTCTGCAGAAGGCGACTATTAAAGAACAAATGGGTATCAGTCTGGAAATGAACGGCTCTGTAAACGGGCACGCGTTCAAAATTATCGGAACAGGAACTGGCCACCCTTACAAGTAAGAACTGACAAGTTTAAAAAGGGTTAATCACTGTGTTTAGTTTCACAGTGGCCTGGAACAGTGCTTATTACAGGAAACGCTTTCTCTCCTGGGGTTTACATTTGACGAAGATTTAGCAACAACAATTTTTCTCAAACGGAATTTCTTTCAGGTTAGCGTAGATCAGATAGCTTTCTTTCCTTCCATCTTAAGAGCGTTACGACGAATTAAGAACAACGAAAAAGTTTATATCGAGAAGATTCTTTAACCTTGCCAAGAAATCACTACCTAAAATTCACCTATTCTTGCTCTCTTGTACAAGAAATTAGTGGGCTAGAATTCTTGTTTTCTTCTTTTACTGAGTATATTCATGACTTATAGGCTTTATAGGCTATGTATTCCTAAGCCAGGCAAAATTTAACGGAAAGCAAATTTTCATCATTGTCTCTCTTGGTGGGGTGGGGGGTTATGTTAGACACACACCCTCTATCGCGTGTTATGAAGTTATGTTGCGACTGAAAATCTCGTATCTCTCATATCCAAGAAGGCACATGTCAATGCCAGGACTCATACCTCAGTGAACCAGAAAGAATATACATTATTGGGCTAAATTTGCGACTCGATATATGTATTGTTAATGTTACTTATCCCAGGAGCACTCAAGGACACATCAATGCCAGGACTTCTACCTGGTGAACCAGAAAGGATATGCAACAATGCCTAAATTTGTAACTCAAAATATCGCATGTCCCTGAAGAATTCTCTACTTAGCTACACACTAGTCAATGAGAACACAAGCAGGTACAGGCAGCCGGCGCCAAGCGCTGTAAAACGAAAGGGACTAAGTCACAATTGCCGGCTTAATCTTGCATCGGATTAGTTGAAAAGTTGGCGCAAGTTTTTCATCCAATCTTAGGGCAAACCAAAACCAAGAGAAAAAGAGAGAACTGCGTAATAATCAGTTGAAGAACTCCTGAATTAACAGTTGACTCCTGCAACTTGAGATTTTTGTCAGCGTATAGATAGTTCGTGTCGTCAGCGAATAGGAGGAAATTGAGCTCATCGGAATATTCTTGGACATCGTTGACAAAACTCAGAGAAAGAAACAAAACAATGGACCCAGAACAGACCCCTGTGGTACATCATAAGGAGTGTCTATTCTTGCAGATATATAAGAGCTAATTTGTGGGCCGAGTTCGGCCTTGTGGACAAGACGAAAACCATTCCACAGTGATCTAGCTTATGCAACAGAATATTACCTCGCGACAATAGGCGTGCATCCATGTTTGTCGGCCCTTCTCTTGAAGTTTTAAGCCCCTCCTTCCTTGCAGGTATTGGAAGCACCTCTGCAACCCTAACTGACGATATGTTCGTTAGCAATTCTGGCAATATTTCTCTACAGGGGCCAACATTGTGTCTGACGTAGGTTTGTTTCCTCTTGATAGGGAGGCCTAGGGCATTGAAATAGACTTTTCATGTTTTAATCCCGATATGTTTAACCATGAACTTGACCAAACGTCTTGTTCTGCATCTTATGATCCTAACTCTGCTGCAGTTTGGCTCCTTCTGTAATAAAGTTGGTCAATAAGCGTGCGCCATCAAAAAAAGACTCTCCAAGCATAAACGGAAGCAACCTACTGAGGCATGGATTACAAAGGGTCTAATTAAAAGCCCATTTACACGAGCAAAAAAGGAATGAAATTGCTTGAAATTGCATTGTGAAGGCCAACAAGAGGAGCACAAACTGTGCTAAAATAAATTCTCCGCTTGAGTAATCCCCTTAAAACCCGCCTAAGTGAAAGGAACTATTATATTTTCTGTGAATAACTACAGGCCAATTTCTCTGTTGTTTATTTTAAACCTAATTTTTGACGAACTTACGTATGAAAGGCTTGTTAAATATAGCTCTAAGAACATTATCCTGTGAAGTTCCCAATGATGAGTTCAAGAGTGGCCATAACACGCGACTGTAATATTCAGGCCACGCTCTGCAGTTTAGGTCACGTGATCACGATGCTGATGTAAAGTGCCTAGCTGATTTCTTGAACTAAAGAGCTGATCTTTTTCAGGAATACGAGTCGTTTCAGCAACATACACTTAGTATAAAATTATGAACACTGGTGTAGCATCTCTATTGACCTAACAAAGGCATTTGGTACGATGGATCATTCCATTATTATAGCAGGCTCCAGAAAAATTATACTGGATGATTCGGAAAATACTAGCATTATTTTGTTACTCTACAATTCGAATCACAATAAAGGTTTCAGTCATACCTTTTGGACACAAACGCACTACTTTAATTGGAAACTATGTATGTGAAAGGTAACCAACACTGTGTGGAGTCCCACAGCCAGTTCGACTGGCCCTCTTTTATGCTGGCTCCATATCAACGATATACTGGGTAACTCTTCAAAACAGCTATCTTTCCATCTATTTACAGTCATAACATTTGACACGTAGAGCGGATTGTCAATTACGAAGTTTTTTTTTTACTTGATAGTGATTGGCTTCTGGGCAACAAAATTGTTATGAATTATAAGAAATCTAAGGGACTAGCCATTATTTTTCTGGAGGGAGGGGATGAGGATGAAAAATTTTCCTCCGCAAACCATTTTTTCAAGCGCCTCTGCAAGGATTTTTTTTTACTTTCATGTGTTTTCTTAAAGTGCTGTCTTCTCTGGTACTAAAAGATATTTAACCTTGATTACTTGGGCCACATACGCTCCTAGTAATTTATAGTTTGTTGTTACATCACTCACCGTTTTGATTCTTACGCAGCTACTGGGTACAAATAAATGGCCAGTAGTACAGTAAAAACCCGTATAAAAGAACCTATGTTTTTCAGTTTCAGGCTGATGCCCTTCTTATGTATTAGGTACTTATTGAAAAATCAGCCTCAAGCTGTTCTTAGCATGTTCTTAAATTCTGTCTGTAAATTATACACTGTATTGCACAACTGACACTGCTTTATTAATTGGACTCCATCCTCTCAAATCAAGGGACTGGTCATTAATTACGAGGGAGTTTCTGGCACAGATAAATGGGAGCTAGTAGCTTTGAATTTGATTACAGAATGACATGGTTATCCAGACCCAGAAATTTTTAATCTAACTGGTACCCAGTATTTCCTTATATATGAGAACCAGTTGAATTTATCAGACTGAATTGGTTCTTATGTATATGGTGTTCTTTTTTACCAAATTTCAGCCTGGAGGTTCTTAACCCACTTGTTCTTTTATGCGGGTTTTTACTGTATGTTAGACGCAAGTAGGGCCTTCTTAGCGATGTTCAGGGCTTTTTCATGTGTATTTTGACCTCTGAAATATTTGAATACATTAACACCCAAAAATTTCGGATTTACGTAAAAATCTTAGACGTTTTATTTTCGGACGGTTTTTTGTGCATTTCCGACAAATTTCGGACACTTCTTGTAGTTACTATTACTTTATTACAAACTTGAATAATGTTTGTTGTACTTAATCAAAATATTAAAATCAGTTTATATTTTCACTATATTTGATGCAATCGTTTATTGCATCATCGTCGAATAACGCGGAAATAACGTCATTCAACAACAAGTCTTGAATTGTTCATTGTATAATACACACAAGTTCAACCAAACAACGATGTCTTGGAATAGATCTTCTGGCTCAAGTTCGATTCCGATAGCCTCCAGCACTGCACCCAATTTCAAACCCCTTCTTGATGGTTTCGGCTTTAATCCGCAAGTGATCGTACAGACCAATTATACATTGTGGGAACCCTTAAAAAGGTGATCTAATGTTTTGTGTACCAACCTAAAAATGTCGGACGCAAACAAATTAGGACGCCAAAATGGGACGGATTTATTTTTGGACACTTTTTGTTGTCTGAAGTTAAATTCGTCAGAAATTTTTAGAAGTTAATGTAGCAGTAATGAAATAAACACTTTGAAATTCCCAGCTGCATATATTTTTGTGGTCGTTCAATTTGAAGATCCTGTGTTAATAAAATTTGTAACAAAAATGTGTTACTTCTGCTTTTTATTTCAGTTTTGAAACCAATATTTGTTATAGTTAATCTGACTGCTCTGCAAACATTTCTTATGCATATCGTCTTTGCAAAGAACTTGTTTTGTGTTTTCAGGCCCTGCAGGCATTTTCCTTCAATAATCCCCATCCCTCCCCTCCAGAAAAGTAATGATCCATCCCCAACCTCGTTCCCAGAGCTTTTCTCCGCCGAGGAGGGGGCGGCGGAGAAAAGCCCTGGGAACGAGGTTGATCCATCCCTAATTTTATGATCTTCCGTCCGTACCAAAAACGACCATTTCGACATCCAATCATTCAATTGTTTGACCTTTAATCTCCACTGTGTAACCTCTTGCGATGAAAGACGACCGACATCTGCCCTGCAAAAAAAATTAAAAAAAAAAAACCATATTGATCGTAGTTTTCAGAATAGTACTGAGCAGAACAGTGCGTGTTTATCTCAATTGAATTCAATTGAATTCTTATTTGTTTACACTGTGCAGAACATTTACGTATATTTTATATTGTAGAATAAAAGAAAAAGTAAACATATATGTGCGGTGTCCAAAAGAGCAAAAGCTGTCTACTAGTAGATGGACACCGCCATGGTCAGGTAATGGCAGCCTAAACGTGAAGTAAATAGGCTAAACAAAAGCAACAAAATCAATTCTAATTAACATGAGGTCACATTTCATTTTTCTTAAAGGTATGGCAGGAAGCATAAATTAATTCACCCAGTAAGATAACGACAATTTCAGATTTGATTATTCAAAAGATGAGATTTCCATTCTTTCTTAAAAGTATTATGCGGCAGACACTTAAATTTAAGGGGCACGCATTCCCAAATGTTTGACGCAGAAAATTTAAAGGACGATTTACCAGATTTGGTAGACATTCTCGGTCTAAAAAAAAAGAAAAAAAAAGAGATTACCGGCAAATTTTGTATTGTAGCTTTGCACACTAGATGCTGGATTCAGGACATCAGAGAAGATATCTGGAATGCTATCAATTTCACTCATAATCTTATGTTTAAGGCGGCATATACCTAGACTGAGACATTTGATTCCTTTGATTCCCCTTCTGAAAATTTCCCAAGCCTTTCTAACTCCTTACTTGCATGGTTTGTGTGCGAGGGGCTCTGCCTCGAAATTCCGTTTGGACAGACTACTCGTACTATAAAAGCGCGTCTTACGCTTGACTTACTGAAACATTTGATATAATATAGGGATGATGCTCCCCCTTTATTTTTTTACTCCATTGTGTTTCTTTTCATTCATTTTCATCCGTTAAGCAACATTACGTATGCTGCTGGGCATCATGCATAAAATTACTTCGTCGTTTTCTTAGACCTTACTCCATTGATGTCCATTTTGTTGTAGAGGAACACACACTATAAACCTTAAAGTCATAGAAGGCGGACCTCTGCCTTTCGCTTACGACATCTTGACAACAGCATTCCAGTACGGCAACAGGGCATTTACCGATTACCCAAGTGCACCTGAAGTCATAGAAGACTACTTCAAGCAGTCTTTTCCTAAGGGATACACCTGGGAGAGAACCATGACTTTTGAAGACAATGGAATTTGCACGGTAACAAGCGACATAAGGTTAGTAAGGTCTTATTGATGCCTTCTGTGGGAAAAACATTGCCCTGTGTTCCAGTTTGATAAGCATCTTTTTGTGTATGCAAAATGTCTGAAATGTATTGGAACTGCGGATCATGAAATATTTTGAAGCTCGAATGATCATCGCAGTTAAAGGAGCAACTAAGCAGTTGCAGAGAAGCCTGAAAGAAATCCAGGCGAGACTCCAACCCATAAATCGCCGTGACTACTCCACCAATTTAGCTATCAAGTGAAGCCAACTAGGAACTAGTTACTGAATTGCAAGTTATGTTATATCTCAAATACATGACATGTCACATATTCTTCATCATACATATTCGTCAGATCAAGGTATTTTTATGCGCTAAACTTTGAGAGATCGGTTAGAGACGTTGATATCAATAATTTTCAAACCCCATCCAGACCAATGCGTTTTCGTTGAAAATGCATACCTGTTATGAACAGTTCTGGTTTCGTTGCGTGACTTTGAACAATGTGTGATTTTCGAAATATGCGTGATTATTTTTCTACGTTTCTCCGTGGTTTTAAATAGTTAAGCAATTGCGGTTTCCTATATATGACAGCTCATGAATAGTTCGTTTTCCTTTATTTGACAGTTCATGAATAGTTCGTTTTAGGACTAGATATTTTAGGTTTTGATTTTAGTTGCGATCAGCGTCAGTATTGCGAACATTCAATTAAGCTTCTTCGTATTAATTCTCCCAAGCCACAGAGACTCTTCAGAATCTTGTAATCAAGCAAAATAAAGATTAAAGAAATCTCTGATGGTTTGATGCTTTTGTCGCCGTCTGCACCAATACCTTTTGATGAGTTTTCGCCTGTCATCCATACTAAAACGCCCGAAGACGCTGATGAACACGGTGACTTTCGGAAACGGTTTCCAAAGTGGAGAATTGGTTTTGAAAACGCTCCGTTTTTATTGTGGTCAGGTGAATACGGAGACTTTTGAAAACGGTGACGAAAAAACGCGGGAGACTTTAATTTGAAATCAACTTTTTAACACATGCGCAATCCATTTCCTAGTTGTTTACATTAAGCGTTTTGGTGTGGATAGCGGAGAAAAGTCCTGGGAACGAGGTTTGTGAATAGGTGAAAACGATATGAGATGAAAATATTTCGCCGAGATGAAAACGGCTACTTTTGCCGGGTGCATGGTGGGGCCTCATAATCCCTGCTCATGAACGCATTCTCAATCTTATCACTTTTACCGCGCCAAAGGAATTCATAAAAGAGTACTATTTCGTCTCCCATGTTATCCGTATCACTTTCAGGTAACACTGAGTATGTCTCACTTCTAATTTCAACAGTTTGAACCCGGCAGAGAATTCTTTTACGTACATAATTCGCTTTGATGGGGTTAACTTTCCTCCTGATGGTCCAGTTATGCAGAAGAAGACCTTGAGGTGGGAGCCATCCACTGAGGCAATGTTTGTGCGTGATAAAGCGCTGATTGGTGTCGTGAACAGGACTCTGGTACTTCAAGGAGGTGGCCATTACGTATGCAACTTTAGGACTACTTACAAGTAAGTTGTATGACTAGAAAGAAAGGAAAAACTATCGTGGCGAACGGGACAAGAAACAATTCTAAGGGGCTGTTTAACACGTAGGGTCGAAAATCCCAGCACTAGGAAGATCCTAGTAGGGGAAATGGAGAAATAATTTTTGTTTTGGTTTGCATGCAGAGATTTCAGTTAGAGTTAGTGTTTTCCATCATCAAGCAACTGGCAAAATGAAGGATCTGACCACGCGCGTCTACCACTGCTTGTTTTTTGTACCTAGTACCAGGATTTTCCGAGCAAAGGCAGTTTGGTGCTAGGAGGATCTTCCTATCTCTGAGCTTGGAAGATTTCACCGTTGGAAAGATCCTGGCGCGAGCCCCACCTCCCTTCCCCACGTGGTTAAAAAAACGCTGAATCCGCCCCTGAAGTTCAACTTTCTGCATGTAAACTAAATACAGAAGACATATGGCGCTAGGATGACCCGCTTTCTAGGATCTTCCCCCCTTCCATGTAAACAACCCTAAGTGATGACTACTTAGTATTTGACTGGCATTAGCCACCTTTGCTCTGAATATGCGATTACGGATGTATTGCAGACGGTTCCAAAACTATCTGTATCGAAAAGCAAACAAAACAAAACAACAACAACAACAACAAACCAATCAATCACGACCACCACATCACCATATAGATTGTCATTTGTCAGGTCATGATCACTGAGTGAACGTCGGAAATTGACAACCATCAGTACTGGAAGTTTTCACACATAAAACAGGATTCTCTATTTTTTATATGTTTTATATAGCCAGCCCAGTGTCACTTACTATAGTTCATTTGCTCCTTTGCAGGGCGAAAGACCCCGCCACTATCCAAATGCCAAAGTATCACTTTGTAGACCACCGCATTGAGATTTTGGAGCATACAAGAGAGTACGATTCTGTTACGGTGTATGAGAATGCCGTTGCTCACTATTCGCCGCTGCCGATCAAGTCAGGGAAATGAAAGGTTTAAGAAAATGCTGCATACCAAGGAGAAAAAAGTGTGCCATTGTTTCTTTTTTTCGAAAAGACATTTACTCGAAGTTATTTACTGGACATTTACTCGACGTTTTTGATACTTTCGATAGGATTGTTCAGTTTCGGGATTTGTTTGAGCCTACTGGGCTGTAGAGTTGAAATTTAAAAAAAAGAAACGGGTTTCATTAATTGTTCTGCGGGATTACATCTGATCATAGGGGTAGAACTTTAAATTCTGTTGCGATTGTCAGTTGTAGAAAACTGTAGTGAGAATTAAACTTATTGCCAAAGCCAGGTTTTGTGAGTTTTCTTCATCGTAGAGTGATATCTTCAGTTATATCATTGAATACTGATAGTGCTAAGAAACAACTTTAAACTTTTAACTGTAAATTTTAAGAGATATCTACGTGGCATATACATATTAACGGTGTTTCTGTAGAGCCTAGAGGCAGTATTACCAGACACCACTGACCACTAGACGCTGTAATTAAAAGCGCTAACAAACTTAGTACTTCTTGACCACATATTAGAGGAACCTCCCCTTCACCCTTTGTGATTCATAAACATATTTGTCTTATGAAGGACGAGGCTCTTTCCAGTCTTTCCAGCAACCTCAGCGCGCGTTCCGCCCTGTGGCTTTTATGTAGGCCTTTTGCACGTTCTGTAGTCGCTTTCCCAAGTCAAGAATGATTACATTGCATCGTAAAGTAACCAGCTTACATCCTTACTGTAGTGTAGTGGGGTCTCGAGTAGCTGTGTAAGGCATTGACAAATTCTGTTTTAACACAACTGTTTAATCAAAATGGCGGATTCAGAAAAGCACATGGCAAAAGCGACCCCTGAGTGAGCATGCGTGGACAACTTAAATATTCATGAGATATAACACTTATATCACTCCTGGCCAAAATAGCAACCACTTCTGTCCCAACTACATGCCCGCAGAGGACTTACCACAGGTAGTGTCTTCGGAGACCGAAACTTTTCTCTCTCTACTTGGGTGTCTGGCTGTTGCTATTTTGACTATGCATGGATAGGCTTTTACAGTTATTATGTGGACACCTTAACTTTCGTAATGCGACGCCGAAATGCTGTGTTGTTAACACTGAAGGGGCTTCATTCAGTTCAAAATTAAGGTTGCGTTTACGGCTAACGGCAAACGGGAGGCTGCTGCTGAGCCAACGTTTTACGAAAATTATTTGACATTGGATCCCCATACAAACACTGTAAATTCTTTACGCCTTGCGTAGTACCCGTCAAGATGGCGGCTTAAACAGTGGTAAGGTCTATACTCCTTGATTGTCCCCCAAAAGCACCACCCTATAGAAAATGCAGCAAAATGCAATTATGTCCACTATTGAGCGTATCTACAAATATTACGATTTTGCGCTGAGTGCGAAATTTTGGGGGTAACGATTTTTTATTTACTACTGATTCTACATAGTCAGCTACTCTTTGTACACATCTTTGTGTCACTAACTGCTTCATCACTAACCACAACGACACTCCTGGCCAAAATAGCGACCTGAACTATTTTTTTTTTGACACCATCGAACGAGATTTACAGTCTTTTATCATTTCTCTATCTTTTTACTAAATTGTCTGTCAGTAGCTCATTAGAGCTGTGAATTGCTAATAAACAAAAAGAGAGAATAATAAACAAGAGATTTTATAAAAGCTGAAATATAGTTTTGTCTGTCTTGCTGCTGCTTTGACTAATTATTAATTAATGTATTTTTTTTTATTTAATGTTATTTCGAAGTGAGCCCTCTTAATGAGTTATTTTTCTCTTAGGGCAAACTTCGCCAATAAAATATGTTTAAATTAAAAAACAACAACAACAACAAATTCTGCGAAATTAAACTGAACACGGCTGTGCAACGACATTGATGTATTCGTCCTTCTATGAGTGTGAGGAGAAACTATTTAGATGAAGCCCCATAATTCGTACTTGGTTTGCGGGTATATACCGGCTCCGCCAACCGTTACAGCCTCTGCAAGGTTATACCAGCGAAATCGTTCCCGACAACGCTCATGATCAGTAACAATATACGTCTGTGATTTCCACACAACTTTTGCCAGTCACCCTTTTTAAACAGTATGGTGATATTCGGGTTTATTTGGTCACGAGGAATTATCTCTGTTGTAACACCATCGGGACTCAGGCTCTTACCCAATCGAGTATTTGCTAGGACCTTGTCCGGTAATTTTGGTTCAATTGGGTTGTCTATCGATTCGATCATTGAATGTTGCTCTAGCCATATCATCAGCTATGTGAAAACCGGCATAAGAGGGTTGGTTTACTGAGTAATTCACCGGGCACTGGGTGAGAGCTTTCCGACCTAGGACCATAAATGGCATTCAAAGTAGCATAGACATCTCCATGGTTGTTTTCCTGAGAGTATCGTTCTCGTCTGCTTCTTCAGCTCTTTGTTGGAACTAGTTGTTCTTGAGATCTCCTATGAGTTCTCTCAAAGCAACACTAGGAATAGGGACCACCTACATATACCACTCTGTAGAACGGCTGTAGGTCAGCGCGCGTTTACCTTCAGAGGCCAAAAGCTGTGGAATAGTCTGCCAGATGAGTTTCAGTCTATCACTAATTTAGATGTATTTAAAGTAAAAATAAACGGCTTTTTAAGGGTATTTTTGGAAAACTAAGTTTTAGATATCTGACATTCAGTGTAAATTAAGCTGAAAAGCCTTTCGAGGAGATTAATAAAGCTATTACTATTATTATAAAGCGTGTCAGTTCAAATTCCTGTGCTTAGGAAGATTTTGATTTTTTTCATCCTGGGGTCAATTTTATAAAAGATTTACACTTGTATTTACAGGGGACGGCTATTCATAGAGTTATTTCAGTAGAGTTATGACTTAGAGTTAGAGTAACGACTGCCAAAATCTTGGAAGGCTTAGCTTAAAGTTTAGTGATTGGGTCTAAACCATGATTTAAGAGTCAAGTCGGTTCATTTAATTTTGGCTTTCCAGAATGTTGAATTTAGGATTTTGGCAGTCCAAAATCTTGAATTTAGGATTTTGGCAGTCCAAAATCTTGAATTCAGGATTTTGGCAGTCGTTAACTCTAACTCTAAGTCATAACTCTACTGAAATAACTCTATTGCTTGTCGACCTCGTATTTACAAGAGAAGCTATTGTTTACTTGACTGAAAACAATGGCTACACTCGTAAAATACAGTTGTATTTCATTAAATCAATCCATGATCATCAGACCAGTAATTGTACATCCTTTTCTTCTTCTCGGCATGACGCAAACTGAGAACTTTATATACACTCAACAATGATGATCTTTTTGAGGCTTTGTCAAACTGAACGAAATTAAAAACTTCTGCCCGTCTTTTCAAATTTCGACAAAATCCGGAACATTCCGAAGAATGCAAGAATTATGATAATTACTATCACTTAAAAAAAAGACATAAAAAATTTAGTGAATAACCAAAGAAGAGAAATAAATAAATGAATAAACAAATGAAAAGTGAAATAGACTGGTATTATCTACGAATTCAAATGTGAAATACATATTTAGTTGGAAGTCAGGCGTAGGAGAGGTACCCTTGAAGGTAGGTACGTCATGTATAATGAATTATATTGTACCGAACATATTTACACGAGATACCAGCTATACAGCGATACACAGTGCTGTACAGTGTTTTATTATATGGCAGGCTCCGCGAGCGGGCAAGATGAAGCGAATTCTGTGCTCTGATTGGTTACTCGACCTTGTATTTTCTCGGTGTACACACTCGCCTGAAGGCTTGTGTGTATACCGAGAAAATACAAGTGACTCGTGGGATATTCTATGGTATGCCACCCGAAAACGTTGCAAAACTAGTATTTAGCTGTGTATACTACTGTGTATAGCTGTGTCGGTATGGCCTAGTGTAGCTGTCAGTATGGCCCTGTCGTAGACTCATAACCCTCTATAGCCCTGTGTAGCCCATTTTAGCTGTGTGCAGCCTTGTATAGCCCTGCATGGCCTGGTACTTGCCCTATTTAGGTTTAACTGTGTGTAGCCCCGTATAGCCGGTTATAGAGCCCTGTATAACCGTGTGCAGCCATGCATAGCCCTGTGTAACAGTGTACAGCACTGCATTTCGGGCAGGTACAAAAGTCGGACCGGATCAAGTCGGATCACTCGACATATAGCCCTGTATAGCACTGTATAGACGTCGTGTATGGAACTGTAAAGCCATGTATTGCGGTGTATGGTCATTTATTGCACCTTATAGTCGTGTATAGTACTGTATGTACAGCATTCAGTGTAGCACCGTGTATCGTTGTATAGCTGCAATCCTGGACAAATTTTTTGAGAACATTTTCATGCACAGATATAGATTTAGAATTAATGATTAAAGGCAGCCATCATTTCCCCCCCTCTCCCCCCAAAACCAATGTTGAATTTTGGTGTCCTTGGGTTGGGGGAGGGTCAGCCGCGACACATCCTCCCTTCTTGTAACCAAATTAGCTGGTAAGTGGCAATCTTCTCAATCCTTTTTGTCTAAGGTTATGGATATAGATCGTTTTCATATGACGTCACGGCGGCCATAACAAAGAAACGGGGGCCATTTTGGTGTCCCAAAACAATCCTCGGGAATTGAACTCCATTTTTACGCAAATATTTTGTTCCAGTAAATCAATATGGCCACTGGTCAAGTGAGTGAAAGCGATCTATTGCACTGTACCTCATGTGTATGTGTTCGGTACAATTTAATTGGGAATACATAACTTACCTACCCTCGACCTACCCTATTTCATATTCTTTATAGTGTTATTATTTATTTGTTTACTTTGCTTTTTTCTTTATTTATGTTATGTTTTTTTTTTTAATTGATTATCATAAAAAAGTTGATTATCACAAAAAAATTAATTATCATAATTTAGGCATGTTCCGGAATGGTGACGGGTGGGTGACGGTCTTTTGGCCTAAGACTCGTTGTGAGCAAAAGACCGTCACCCACCCCGAGTGTGAGTAATTTGAGTCTTAGGCCGGGTCGCTAAACGATCTTCCAACGGTTTGGGAACGCGGGTTGTGAATAAAGCCTCATCCCATGGCTCTCGAAGCAAATGTTTGCAGAGTTTGGCGGCCCTTAATTCCTCCTCGGTGTACAACCGGCTCGAATGAAGAAGGCGAATGGGTAGAAGAGGTATCGTCCGTGATCTACGTGGAGTTTCGAGGCGATCGAAGCCTTGGGAGCGAATTTACGGCCCTTTTCCCTCGGTGATCTCCGTTCGGCGGCTCCGTGTCAGTCACGAACCTTGGGAAACTGAAATATGGAGGGAAAAGGAGAGGAAGCCAAAACCGCCTAAATCGCACTTAATCGACCCAGAAACTGTACCAGAGACAAAGACACACAAGACTGACGCAAGGTAAGCTACTTTATATTTTAAATCGTGAAGAGTTTTTGAATTTTGAGAAAAACCTTTTTCCCCAAATCCTTATATTTCTACTCTTGCGTAATTATATAGTACAGTACAGATACTCATATATTGACCTTGGGCTACCTTGGTGTTGCGGGGTTTATTCAGGATCAGATACGTCTCTTTATGGTATGGTGAATATATGGTTTCCATCATTTAATATGGTCATATTTGTGAAAGGAAATCAACATAAAAGTAGTCAATGTTCACACAGTTCAATGCAATATTCATTTCAATGCAAATAAGAAGGCCGTTAGCTTATTTGCATATAGTTCCAGCGTGACATTTCAAGTCTCACCGTCCCAATACTTCCCATCGTTCTCACTGACTGCTTTGTCGATTTGTACTCGAGGTTTAGAGAGATATATTCCCATGGTTTTAGAAGAAAAAATGCCAAGGATTTTTCTTCGACATGTTTATTCGCTGTATATGTTTTGGATACCATTTTGTGGCTACATCGAATTCGCTGCCTTCGTCGCAACAACAAGCGAACATGGTTTCCTAATCCCCGAAGAGGTTATTTTTCCACCGCGTTTTGTTCCATCTGGTAGTTCTACTCTCCCAGCTGGACATTTACAGATGTTTGGCCTTCAGCGGCCACCGATCGGCCCGGTGGTGGAATACAGCGAAGTTCTAAGGCCACAGGAGTTTTGGGACATACACGTAAGTCAAAATCGGCCGCTTGTGTTTCGCCGAGCCATCGCTAATTCACCCGCGACAAAGAAATGGACTGACGAGTATTTGAAAGAAACATATGGCGACTTGGACGTGTTAACTGAGCTTAAAACGGAGAACAGAACCCACGGTATGACAGCGCGTATGTTGTTTGGAGATTTCATTCAAGTGTACACAAGGAGAAACCTTTACGTGGTCACGGTGTTGCCTGATCCCATGAGACAAGACCTCCCGGTTAGTGGTGGTGTTTTTGTTGAGTGTATTTTTGTTGCCTTTTTACAGTCCACTCTGGTGAAAGGCTTGAAAAGCGCCGGTCATTTTATAGGAAGTGTCTAGATACCCGGCAGCCGGGAAGTGTTTTCAAAACACTAGATACGCGGCAGTCAGAAATTTTGACCAGTTTTCTCGAAATAGTTCGTTTAATTCCCCTAAGAACATAAGATATTTGTTTAGAAATCTCAAGCGATTATAAATATTGCCTTGGGTTAAAAGTATAAGCGACTGTCGAGCTTGGGCATAGAGTGAAATCTCAATGTTTTCGACACTTGGAAAATATTCAAGTTCTGACACACTAAGTCAACTCCCGATGAATATCCACAGAAATTATCAACGAATCCTCACCAGAGTATTTAGTGTTTGTTCAGAAATGCCAAGCGATTCTAAATAAAGGTTT
>BLFK01000291.1:1573492-1588578 GCA_014634185.1 Astreopora myriophthalma
TTATTTATCACCGTTTTGATAGGCCAATAGCTTTAACCCTTTCATTAAGGATACCGACTCAAGAGAATAACTTTGTACTTGTAATTGTGCATTGTCTTTAGTTACTTCCTTGTATTATGTGTGGAACATTCAAGGACTTCCTACACGAACTCAACCTCTGGATGAGCTCAGGCGGAACACGATCTGTGGTTCATTTTGATGCCGATCATAATATTCACTGTCTGGTGGCGGGCCGCAAAGATTTTATAATGATAGATCCAATGTTTTCTAAATACTTGAATGTAACTCAGGTACGTTGAGATCAGAAGATAACTTTGTCCTTTTCAAAAATATCCCTCTCTCCTTATACTCAAACTACAGCTAATCCCGAAGCTTCTCTTTCCCTTCAGGTCTGGTAATGTTCCGTACTTTACTGAGTTAAAAGCTCGAGTTATTGCTAGTGATTGGATTGATATCTAGCCCGAGTTCCTCTCTCGATTGCAGATTAAACACCCATCATCAAAATTTAATAATTCTCACTTGCCTTCAATAGTTTGACTTGTTCACTATTTCATATCTGTGAATTTTTGTGCCCAGAACATCAAGGTAACCTGTGTAATCGTTCTGTTTTACTGCTAAGGCTGTAAACATGCAATGAAGATGAAAAAATCGTGGTTAACTTTCTCGACCTTGGGTTGTTTCCCCGCCCCCCTCCCCCACCCAACGAGAAATGCTTAGTTTAATTTGCATGATAATAAGAAGGCCAACACAAAGCTATGGCGAATATGGTCTATTATTCTAACAATTTTCTTCCTCAGTGACGAAGGGTTATACCCGAAACGTTTGTTTTTTGTGACACTTTTTGAAAGTGGTATTTTATAATTTTCTTCCTTTTTTGTTGTCTTCAGCCTCCACAATTTGGTTCAGGTTATTCTATTGTGGACCCAGATGTGGTTGATTTGAATCGCTTCCCAGACATTTCAAAAGTGGAATGGACTTACAGCACTCTGGAACCTGGCGATTGTATCTACATACCCTCGGGTATGTTTGAGTAAAAAGTAGACGGTAAAGAACCTTTATTTGTACATTTTAACCTTTATTTGTCCTTAAAGCCCAGTATCACCCTTGACGCCTTGTAGTCATTTATTTTTGTTTTGAAATGACAAGCTTGTCCCGGATTGGCTCTTTTTTCAGATCAGGTAATTTTGGACTACCTGATGTTGTTGATCTCGGATCGTAACGCATCAAGGGTGATACTGGGTCTTTAAAGCTTCATACAAGCATAGAAATCAACAATTCAAATAAGCAGAACAACGTGAACAAACTCAACTGGAGGGAGGTAACCAATAGGCCATTTCCGAATTGATGTTTGCCTCTGGTTGAAACCGAGTCTTGGCGCTAAACCATTCAAATGATAATGAGTTTTATTTGCATGAAAATACCCAACTCATTTCCATTTGAATGGTTGTGCACCAAGACTCGCTTTCAACCAGAGGCAAACATCAATTCGGAAATGGCCTATTGGCTATTTACAAAGTGTAGTGGAGTTGAATTCGAGCGGACTGCCGAAGACAAATTTAGCTGCTGGTCAGAGCGGGATTTGACCCCGGCAACCGTAAGAACGAAGTTGTTGCGAAGGAAAAATTCAAACTGATTTCTGCAGATGTGACAAATCTTGGTCGTCTTTGTTTGATGGCTTTTGATTGACTTGATCGAAATGAAAACTAGGTTTGACTTATTTAAATTGTATCATGAAACGGTGCAGATTGATAATTACTGCAGCAAAGATGTGGCGAGACCCAAAACATCCCACAATAAAGGCACGAGAGCCAAATCCGTGAATCAAGCCCCCAAAATAATCACGTGAAAGTCGACACAGCGAGGAATAACTCGATTGTTTTTTTCATCAGGTTATATACACCAAGTGCGATCATACAAAGGTAACAGAACTATCTCGGCAACCATGCTTTTCACGGCCTCGTTAGACAACACTTTTGATGACAGTAGCTGCGAAAATGAAACGTACGAGTACCGATCACTCAGCGAGGTTAACGTGCATTGGACATACAAGAAAGGAGACAGGACTATAGACATGGGTTATCAAAATGTAGAGAACTTCAGGCAAATTCTACTGGGCGCATTTCAAGTAAGTAGTAACCTTTATAACAGAATAAGGCGGCCTTCATGCGACAAACAAATCTAGTGTTGGCTAACTCAAGTTGGCAAATACCAAAGAGTAGGTCCACTCGTTCACACGTCAAATACATGTCATAACAACAAACATTATTTTTCACATGGCTAGTTTTCCTTTGTTTTTCAAGTTATTTTGAGGCACCTCGTGGATATGTGATTTATCACATATCCCCTCGTTGCCTCAAAATAACCCTTACCTAATTCGCAAAAATGGCGTATGTAGTGCAGTGGCAATCACGGAGAGTCGCGGGTGCATACTTACTACTGTCCTACATCCTCCGCCGCGGGAAAAAACGATGGTGAAATAGAAATTTCCCTGTTATTTAATCCATTATCTTGCTTTTTTTATACGTATCCTTTTGAGGAGACACATTCCACAATCCTGGGTAGTTTCCGATTTCTTCAATAAGCTGAGTGAAAGGCAGGTCCTTTCACGGTGGGACGCCATTTCATTCGCCATTTTGTGAAGTGTCTTTCAAATCACTTGAAGAGAGAGCCAGTTTTGATTGGCTGGGAGCGAGCAATACACGTTCACACGTCAAATAGGAGTTTGCCAACATGTAAAAAAGTTGGCGAGAATTGAGGCAAGTTCTATTTGTCGCCAACAGTTTACTAACATATTGTTGCTTCGTTCACATGTACCAACTTAGTTTTGCCCACATTCGTTTCTCGTGTGAAGGCTGCTTAATGGGGACAAGGCCGGCGCTACGTTGGCAAGATCAGCCAATGTGCCTGCCTAGAGCGTGCACCGAGATTGGTGGACGGTTGCCATGGAATGGACGACAAATTATCCCGTCTAGGGAGTGAAGAATTTGAGTCACTATGTCAAGGCTATCAAACTTCCCTTCCCTGTTTAAAAGTAGAGTGAAGTCTAGGCACCACATCGTGGGGTGATAAACACCATCAAATTAATTTACCAATATGCCAAACCTGGGTTCTTTTTCCCTGTTTCCTTACGACGATGTCGCTGTCGGAATTTTGGCGAACAAGATCGTGTTTTGTCGCAATTCAATCTTTAGGCTGTCGCTACCCTTTGGTCCATGGCCTCAAGCCTGCACGCCACGCACGACTGGTAGACTTGCTAATTAGCTGATTGACTGGACAGATGATTGGCCAGTTCCTTGACTTGACCCAATGACTGATTGATTGGCAGACTGACTGACGCACCGACCGACTGGAATAGTTCTTGAGTTTTATGAACTGTTTACTAAACGAGCAGGAGTGTTTTCTCGGGTTTTAAACAACAAGGCGAACCCGAGTGGTTCTAGAATACGATGAAAAAACTACCTTTGAGTTTATTGAACGGCTTCAAGAACATTCCGCAAAGAGCATGTCCCTCTAAAGTCCAAACAATGGTTAACATTGTGAGAGGAAATTATTAGCATACAAGAAAAACAAGCTATGCCTTACCTAGTATCCTGTATGTAAAGAATACCAACGAGGAGTGTTTTATCGGGTTTAAAAGCTCATGCACGTGACGTTTTATCAGTGCCTTGATAAGCTTTGAAATTACCCAGAAGAGACAAGGATCATTATTGAACTTTTAAGGTTTTCTTTTCACAGGGCAAGGATTTCTTAAGTGAAAGAGGGTTTTCAGAAATGGTAGAGTACTTGTTTGAACTTGAGGAGGAAGACATAAAGGCCATCCGAAGAGACACGAACCAAATCTACCGTGAGTTCCTGGACCCAAACGGTAAGGGCTTCGTAACGCGTGATGACATCAGATCTCTTTCCCAGGACACTTTGAAGGAAATTGTACGACGTTCCGAAGCCCCGCACGGTCCTGTCGCTGGGTCCCCGGAGGATCGAGGAGGTGCTTATAAGCTCAAGACAGACAGAAAAAGCAGAAAAAATGATGGCGACGAACAAGAAAGACGGGAAGACAGGAGAGATGAGTTATAACAAAGGTTATCATTTCGCAAATTGTACCACAGAAATTTAGTTATTTGTTTAAATGAGAGTAAAACGAAAAGCCTGCCTAGGCATATTTATTTTAAAAGGAAAAAAAACTGTTTGCCTGTCATTTAGAACGCAGTAAATAGAGTGAGCTGATATTGCTGAGGAATTGAAGGGAAGTCAAAGCTTAAGGTATTTTGAAAATCGACAGGGATTGCACATGAAATGGCGAACCAGCTAGATTGCTTCACCCTCTCCGGGAAGAAGGGATTATATGCACGATAGTAAACACGCGAAAAGCAATCAGGGGCTTTTTTTTTGACAATGCCCCATTTCAATCAAACATTATCCAGGTTTACGTAGAACTACGCAGAGGGCTACTCCTCGAAACTCCTAATTCGCTCGAACCTTACAATGAAGCACGGAGTATACCCCACAGAGAAAATGATCTCCCATTCGTGTATATTCACCCAAAAGGACCTGCACGAGATACGTTCTAGAAACACTCTAACACAACAGAGTACAGCCAGATGTCTGCACAACAGTTCGCAATACTTTGAAGGCATAAAGATCACATTATATCCAGCTAAAGGGCTAAGTACTGATTTGACGGAAGAGCAAAATGTCTACATCTCACAGTCATGCTGGCCTTTATTCACTTATGCATTCATTGCGAGGAAAGCAGACAACGTATCTGCGTTTGCTTCGTCTCCTAAGACACGAAAAACCACAAAGCGTTTGCTCACCACGTGTTGAAGCTTCTGTGAAGGACCAAAATATTTCCCAAATGACCTCCTACCCCCTACCCCCCCAAAAAGAAAAAAATTCTTAAACTGCTAGCCGCGAGTTCTGAGGCCCTCTTCATTCCCAGAGAAGCGGTTTTCACATGCCCTGCTAAGTTGTCCGTTCTACCTTACATACGAGAGCACACACTACTTCACCCTCTTTAAATGCCTACTTTAAGAACCTGGTAAATCTTTTCGTCACTGAGTAACAGTACAAAAAAATCCCCTAAAATTAATAAATATTTTTGAGAATAGATTCAATTTCGTTTAGATGCTCAGGCTGAAGGATTCCTCTTCATAAGATTTATATCTTCTTCCATCATTTCCTTGATCAACCCCTGTGGGAAACATCGAGACAGTTTTGAGTTAAAACGCCCAAATAGTTTGGAAACCTTCCTTTCAAAGTCTTGCACTCCGGAGCGCATTTAACCTAACTATTGGAAACAGCGGAGATCAGACAATTCGCTGTTTCATTTCTGTCCCGTGTTTATTTTTTCAATTTTGCGCCACCTTGTCAGCCAATCAGAGGCTAAAGCAAAACTAATTGCGAGTTGGTCCCACGCGTTTTCCCGCGTTTAGCGGCGGCTGCGTGTATTATGCTTTGCGCTATGATTGCTTCAGATCATGATTAAATCGATTTTCAATTAAGTGTCGTAAATTAAGGCAAAACCAAAGTAATAATTTCTGAGCCAAAGCCAATCACGATCTGATGGAAATACGCCCCTTCAGACAACCACCAACTGAAGTAATTCATGAATTGGTTTTACTAACCAGTAAGACCGCAAAACAAGTGAAGGCAGCCGGCGCCGAGCGCGGGAAAACGAGAGTGACTATCGTTGCAATACACTGTTTTGCTAATAGTAAGTTCCCGGTGGATTTGGGGTATTGCCAGTGCTTTGTGGGGGCAAACGGCCAGTTGGCGGTTCATTTGAAATCAAGATTTTGTCCGTTTGCCCCCACAAAGGACTGGAACTAAAATTCACTGGGGACTTACCATTAGCAAGATAGTCTATTGCTTTTAGTTCTGCATCTCATTGGTTCAAAAGGTGGCGCAATTTTTAATTATCCAATCATACAGCACATGAAAACCAAAACCGAAGCAATTAGCTTCCATACTCAATTGAAAACAGTTGCTCTAACCAAACTACTTTGGTTCAGTTTGGTTTCACGACTGCTCTTTTTTTATGAATCATACGTGCAGATTATGTGTAATTCAAGAGTATACCTGAAAAGATACTTTTGGCTTCCAGTTAAGAAGTTTATACGCTTTAGTTGCATCACCTTGCAGAAATTCCTGGTAAAGATTCAAACAAAGACACTGTGACAAGGACGTCAATTGCAGAATATGTCTTTTACAAAAGTTCATACCAAATCAGTTCATACTTAAGGTTGGGCCAAGATAACTTTTATATCCGAGGCAGAAGCACAGTGACTATCTTCTTTTATCCTACTGGAAATTTTTGTCCCCAAGGAGAAACAGAGGACAAAGCAACTGACAGGTACCAGGATGGAAACAGTTGCTGCCAGTGCTTTAAATTCCCACAGGGGTGGAGCTCGCATGTAATCAATGAAATAAACTCACCACTTCTGTTGGTCGGTAAAACTTGGGGTCGACTGCCACAAGCACCTTGCCAGTGCTTTCATCTTTGCCTTTTTCATCACAACCTTTTCCTTCCCATCTAAAGGACAAGCATGTCAAAACAGTGTCAGCAGTAAGTATAATTCAAATCCATTTATAATTCCATTCCAGAGGCACTGAGATGAAGTAGTGTTCTCTCGAGGGGAACGTGTTAGAGTTTCCAGTCTTGTGGTCTTCCATCCATCATTTTCGTAAGAAAGACTTCGCACTTAGACTCGCTTTGAAAAGGAGGCTGAAGTGAACTCCGAAATGGCCGAGTGAGTTGGTAATTGAGATGTAACTGTCTCACTGCATTTTGTTCTTCCGTTGGAAACTTTCATTGGCTTCTCTGTCATTGACTCCAAGTGCTCCTAACCCCCCCAATTTTTCTTTCGCTAAAGAGCTTTACAACGTATATTTCCGCGAGATTTGACTTTTAATGGACCGCACAAATTAAGGACCTTAAGATACCCCGAAATCAGTGTACGGGTAACGGGTAGAGCCATTTTTCTTTCTCTTCATTTTGCGATGACGTCATTAATCTTACCCGGTAGACCCAGCCGTTTTCCCGGGATAGACAGGAGTTTACCCGTAGATGAATCACGAGTAAAGACATGGAGAAACGAGCGAGTTTTTATGAGGTTTACTGAGACGCCACCCGTACCCGCACACCGTTTTCGGGGTATCTTAAGGTCTCTAATATGTTAAATTAACAAAACTGGTGGTCAATTGATCCACGGTCGCGCTGGTGAGAGGCAAGGGTCTTTTCCTGAAACGACGTCACAAACTGCTTTGCATTCCAAGTTTGAAAGAATTTTTGCTGATTGCAAAGTAGTTTTTGAATTCATTTCAGGAAAAGACCCATGACCCTTCCATATCTCGGACGTGGGTGAAATGACTGTTAGTTTTGCAAAGTTTTATGGCGTATTGAAAACGTAATTTCGAGAAGAAAAGGTAAAATATTTGTTTTATGGACTTAAAATTTGACTTCCGCAAAAGAAAGACGGTATTTTGGAGTTGGGCACACTTTAATGATTGTCACAGTCTTGAAGCAAAGAATATTTTAGTGTAATGTGACACCATATACTCAGTTTAACTGGTTTAACTTTAAAGCCAACAGGCGACTTAATTTATGTCGGCTTAACCTGTGAAAAGTACGACGTCTGTTTAACCCGAGCCTACTTACACAAGTTTTATGCCAACATGCTCAAATGCTTTCTCGGTGAATTCCCTCACGCTGTGAACCTCTCCCGTTGCTATTACATAGTCCTCTGGGTTTTCATGTTGTAGGATAAGCCACATGGCCTGCAACAAAAGGATGGCACAGGAACAAAATAGCAAGTGGTTTTACATGCGTAAACACTTGTTCCCTTTTATGGAAACAACATTATTTCTCTCATCTCTTCACTGATTGCCTGTTTTTTCCACTTTCTTACACAAAGCAATTTTTCGTGCAACTTGTCTCGCAATTTTGTTGCGGGAAAAGTTGCGAGACAAGTTGCACGAAAAATTGCCTAGTGTAACATACCTTGCCACACAAGTTTTTCGATATTTTTTGTTGCCGCAATCGTTGCGAAAAGTAGAATTCAGTTCTACTTTCCGCAACGCGTCTCTCAACATTGCAAGGAATTTTTCCCACATTGCACGGTGCAACATCTACCCTGCAACTTGTGTCGCAACGTTCTGCGGCATCAACGAATGAAAATGACCCTTTGACGTCACGTGATCATCAAAGCGAGACAGGTTGCACGAAATGTTGCCTAGTGTAACACTGGTCGAGCAACTTGCCTCGCAGCGTGGGAAAATTTATGGGAACAAAATTGCGTGACAAGTTGCAAGAGAAATTGCCTAGTGTAACAGCGCCTTTAGTGGGTACATATACGTAAAGCACACAGCCATTACGAAAACACGCTGCAATAATTATTTTTAATATGGCAGTGTGCAGACTGCAATATTTCGCAGTAATACTGTAGTGTGTTGATTTTTATGCATTTTTATTTATTTTTTTTGTTTGAGTTTCTCCAAACCAATAATACAACAATATACAAATTTATAAAAATACATTGATACAAGACACGTATACTACAAATTAAACAGTCCAATAGATCTTGGAGAGGAGAGGGGCACATCTAGTATTACTAATATCGTGCCACTTATACACAGTAATGGTTGCCTAACTAATCGTAAGTACTTACTATATTAAATTTATTTAAAAAGTAACAATTAAATCATTTATACACATTCCTTAGTATTGAGCAAAAAGTAATGACAGTGCCATTTTGAACATGTTTTTAGTAGGTTTGTCTTTTATTGACTGAGGAATATTATTCCAAAAAAACCTTCCAATAATTGTTGGACAAAATCTCCTCAAGTTCGCTCGAAATGAAGTCATAATTAATTTATTTGCGGATGCACTGCGTGTATTATATTCATGTTGCTCAGATACTAATGAAACAGATAAACTGGGAAACCTGTCATTATTTAAATAATCATAGAAAAACAAACACGTATTAAGTTTAACATCTACCGCTTCCTTTTGTTTCCCTCTTTTAGAAGACATGTTACTAAATACCAACAAGATTAAGCTCAAGCTTTTAGTTTTGTGGGGCATTTTCCTTGAGCGAGAGAAAACACGGCCATCTTGCTCCGAAGACCGCTGACTATCCAGTGTGTTTCTTCGGAGTTGGTAGCGTCTACTAACTCTGGGTGGTTTTAGCTCGTTTAGTCCTATAAAGGGCCGTTTTTCTGACACTTAATTTGGATTATTTTCTGTTGGCAATTAGTGATGTAATGCAGCCAGAGAACAATAGGTGTTGATGACGTTCAGTATTTATTCAATATTTATTGAAGTGGAAAAAGAAAATAAACAAGGTACGGTGACTTTAAGTACAGATCGCAAAAAACGAGACTAGAAAGATGTAGATGGTAATTATCTCTTTGTGAGCAATACAGTGGGAAGGAAAACTGTAAAGTCAAGCGGGCCATACTGTAGAACACAACTTGTTTAATTGGCCAATCACAGCGCGTCTTGTAGCTAAGACCAACTAATTGACCACCCACCATTATACTATTCGACCTGGTGAGGTTGCAGCTGATTTAGACCGACTTTTTTGAGAAACAGGAACTGTTAGAAGGAATTAAAGCACTTAGTCTTTTAAATTAAAACCAGTTCCACTGGGGAACTCGGTCGGCGCCGCAGTGACAGCAGAGACCTTCAGCAGTAGACGTTCGTGAGCCATGGACAGCGTCCTCTTCCGCGGGGAAACTGATTCGAAGACGGCGTCCGTGGCGCCAAAATAAAAGTTAAGCTTCCGCGGGAACACGACCGTCGTTTCTGTTCCTGACAGTAAATATGACCGGATTTCAAGATGTCAAGATGTGCTTTTCTTAAGCTTTGAACAAGGACACATTTCTGAAGAATTGCTTCTCTTACTTGATGAATACACCCCCAAAACTCCAGGATTTACCTACAAAGAATAGGATCACTTCGAATTTGAGAGCATCCAAGAGCCCGACTGCAAATACGAGTTTCGCATCGAGAAAAGCGACATCCCACTCCTGGCTTACATTCTTCAGTTACCTGAGGTCTTCAGATGCTCCCATGCAGAGAACTGTTGCCTCTAAGATTGAAGGGCTTTGCATGCTTCTAAAAAGGACAGCATACCCTTGTCGCCACAACGACATGATCCAATGTTTTGGCAGACCGGTTCCCGAAATGAAAGCAAATGCTGTCGTTAATTATCTATATGAAGCCCACAGTCGTAGAATTACGTAATGGAACCATGAAGGTCTTTCTCTTGCTTCCCTGGAGACCTATGCAGCAGCCATCCATCGCAAAGGAGCTGCATTAGAAAGTTGCTTTGAATTTCTCGATGGAACTGTTCGCCCAATTTCAAGGCCCGGAGAAAATCAACGAGCAGTCTATGATGGTCACAAAAGAGTGCACTCTTTGAAATTTGCTTCACTTTTTCCTATATTTGGACGAGATTATTTCATAGCGATCCCGTACGGCACGTTTGGACACTGTAAATTAATGTTAGTGTATCATGGATACACAGAGTATCGGCGATTTGCTGCCATACTTAGGCTCGCTGAACTGTTTTTTCTTCGTGGACTTAAGATATCACTTGCTCTAATTTGACGAGCCAAACATAGATCATGTCTTTCAGTCCACTCCATTTCCAAACCTGTACAATAAATTTAACTGAAGATATATTTTGAGCCTTATCTGAAAGTAGGTTCGAAAAATGAACAAAACATATTCAAAATATCTTACCTAGATGTCTTAAAAGACGGACGTTCTGGAGAGAACGTCGAACATACCGTTCTGGCGTCCGCGCTGCCAGAGACGAACGTGATGACATGCGCAGTAGGAAAAACAAATTCGCTAGTAACTTCCGGTCGCCGTCCGGGGCTCACGAACGTCTCAGTACTGCTTAAGGTCTCTAGCACTGGCCTCCCACCAACTTGGCCTGGGTTTGATTCCTGGACGACGTCATAATTTATGTGGGTAGAGTTTGTTGGCTCTCTACCGGCTCTAGCACGCGTTTCTCAAAACACCCGAGACTTTTTTCGAGTACTCCAATTCCCAGTGTATATTAAGAACCAAAGCGCTTTTCCTCTTTTTCTTTTCCTCTCTTGACTTGAAAACATGTTAAAGGACCACTGACCAGCCTTCGTAGTTTTACAAATGGCTCAGTTTTCGGGACGTTTGTCTCGGAAACGGGCCCCTGCTCCGAGAGGTTTTCTTTAGGTACCCCGGTTCTCCCCTTCCTCAGAAACTAACATTTCCAAATTCAGATTGGATCTGGAATACACAGACAGTTCTGATTACATTCACATTGTTACAAGCACTTGTTACCTCAACATAGTCTCTGGCATGTCCCCAATCTCTCATTGCATCCAGGTTTCCAAGCTTGAGCTAACATACAAATGGCCAAAAATACAAACACATGAACAACTGAGATAGAGTAATTTCATTAATGAAAATTGAAAAAAAAAAAGTGATGCGGCACAGTTTCTTTCAGAAACATCCAGCCTTCTCTCTTTCTTTCTTTCTAATACAGTAGGACTCCGCTCTCTCAAACTCGAATATCTCGAACCCCCCGCTATCAAGAACGCCTGATGGTTTCCCTTTATCCCTATAATAACTTATTAAATTCAAACCCATTATTATTTCCAACCCCCGCAATCTTGAACAATTTTTCATTTCCCCTAGGCGTTTCAAACAGCAGGGTTTTACCGTACCACACGCAAGTCTTAAATAGTTGCAGAATGGAAATCAGAGAAAATCAACGCTAAGTACAAGTAAATCGTGCGTTATTTGTTTGTTCTTAATCAACAGGAAAAGTAATTAACTTTGGAGGAGTTTCCACAAATTATGTGATCCAGTTGATTTTCAAACAGAATTTCAGGATTATTCACGCATAATAGGTTTCATCAGGGTACTAAGGGCCTCTTCATATGAGCCCGGCTACCGAGATCTAGCCTTGCCACTAAACGCTTTGTAAAGTTTTAGATGTGTTCACATGAGAAGGCGGGCTGGCCGGGTTACCGACATCTCGGTCTTGGGACAGACCGCTAACCGTTACCGGGCTCGTATGAAGAGGCCCTAAAGTTATACCTTCAAATTCTGATACAAAATTATGGAATAACACATGGAAGTATGGTTCCAAATTACTGACAACAATACTCATCCTTTTGTATCTCGCGCCACATAAAAACCAATAAAAATGGAATGCTAACCTGGCTCTGAAGCCCTAGGTGAATTTTAGCCACTGCCCTTGTGATTTTTCTTGTGACAAACGTTTCACCTTAAAAATAAATTAGAACAACCATTATTAGTGTTGTGATGCTAACAATAATAACTTTTGTAACGTTGTTTGTTTGCCTTCCTTGAGACAGACTAACTATGGTGTGTGAAATGGTGCAAACTTCAGCAAATAATATTCATTGGCATTCACCCAAAATAGCCAGTCACATTCAGGATTAAATATTTTGATTCAGAAATAAAACCGTTCACATTCAGCGGCAATATATGCCCCACCAATACTTCAATATGGCTGGCGTACCTCATGAGTACCTCATGAGTACCTCATGAGTATTCTAGAACTCGAGCTAATCATCCGTATAAGTTTATGCACATATTTGCAAATTCAAATGCATACAAGCATTCTTTTTTCCCAAGGGTAATTCCCCTCTGGAACAGCCTGTCTAGGGATGCTGTCTGTGCAGAATCAGTTAGGTCTTTCCAAGCTAAGTTAAGCCTCACATAGAAACTACATTAATTTATTTAATTATTTTGCAATGGCGATGATGATAGTTAACCTAAGTATTTTCCAATAAGCTTTATATGTTAGGATCATATGTAGTCTTTAAATGTACTCCCGTCGGACCCCTTTGACCTTTTAGCATCCTGTACAGTGTCTTCCACTTAAAGGATTAATAAATATGTATGTATGTAATACTGGTATTTATACTCGTTAAACAGTCATAGAGTGTTTTCACTCGCGTGATCAACTATGGAGTTATATCTATGACAAAATTCAATGATCAGTATTTGAAATAAATCGTCCAAATCATAAATGCATCAATCCAAAGCTGAATGGCAACAAGCCGATTCTGAAAATGGCCATAACGAAAGAGGCATAACGCAGAGAGGCATAACGCAAATAGCCATAACGTAAAAAGGCATAACGCAAAGAGGCATAACGTAAAAAGGCATAACGAAAAGAGGCATAACGCGAAAAGGCATAACGCAAAGAGGCATAACGCAAAGAGGCATAACGCAAAGAGGCATAACGCAAAAAGGCATAACGCAAATAGTTATAACGCGAAAAGGCATCATGCTAATAGACATCACGCAGATAATCACAAAGCGAAATAATCAGCGGTAGGAGGACCTGGGCGTGCGCCAAAGTTGAACCAACAAGAATTCTCCTCAAATATTGAGCGAAGACATTCTGAGTGGAAGAAGGTATCGCCCGTCGAACACCATCTCTCAAACATAATACGTTCTTTTAACGAAGGACGATTCGACGCTGGTCGTGTCCAAGGAAGTCGATCGGGCTCACAGGAAGTTGCGTCGGGAAACAGGAGCTCTCAAAAGTTGACGAATCGAGTCAACCCGTTCCATAAATGTCGACTCGACTCACCGGAAGTGAAGTCTAGGCCGTGAAGGCCTGTAAAAGACGAATTACAATCAGTCCCTTCCCAGGCCTTCACAGCCACACTACATGACTTAGCGCTACATCGGTTCAGCCAGTTCACCGTTGTAATTGATCGACTCAATACGTTATCTCGGCTATATGCTCGTATGTCAAACTTACTCAAGGACGATTAGCTCAACTTTGGGTAAGAAATTTGTTTTAAACCTTGTACTTTTTTTTTATCTAGTTTCTCTTAATTTCTCTTAATCTCTCTCAATTTCAGATACCACCGCTAACGATACCTCTAAAAGTAAACAAGAAACAATTTTTTTAGAATTCTACGGTGCGTTTGTTACAGGCTTGATATACATGTACTTGTACCAGAAGAAATGCTGATCAATCTTCGCTCATTGGGTTATCATTTTCATTAGTTAATCCAGTTCAAACTGGCACACAAGGGGGTCTACCTCTTTAATTTAACAAAGACCTGTCAATCACCATGCATATTAATTTGAATTCATTATTTCATTACAGACCAGTTGAAGTCAAAATCCTGTGCGAAAAAAACAACAACAACAACAACAACGACTGTCTGTATGACTAAAATACACTGTACCTCTACGTGGACTTTCATGGTTAAATAGGATTCCGTTACATGCAAACATATTGTAAGCTTCTCTGTAGTTCACCACAATCCAGTAAGCATACACCTTGGCAGCTCCTGTTTGAAAGGAGTGATAACTATCAAGTATTTAGAAAATAGCTCAAGGAAAATACGCGCGCTGATTGGTTAATAATCGTGTTTCTATGAAACAATTAGATTGTGAGCTCGAGATTTCTATCGCGTGATAGTTGAAGAGGGCGCAGCCCGAGTCAACTATCACGCATAGAAATCGAGAGCGAATAATCTAATTGTTTTAGTATAAATCTACTAGTCGTTCAAAACTAAACAAGTAAATTATCGATACCCTCATCGCAGACACTTCGAAACACTTCGAAAACGCGACGAGGTGGCCGCTATAACTCGATAGAAACACGGAAAATGTTTTCTATTTCTTAAACATATAGTCGTAATAAAATTATTTGGAGTGTAATTTGGAGTAGATAAGCACAAGTTAAAATGTTCAAAGACTAAAAGAATTGCATGAGCCTGTATAGGATGAGTGCAATTTGTGGTCTTCAATGCTTTAATGTTAATTTTATTCGAAATCAAATGATTGCATCTTAACAACCAATATTTGTTGTGTTGGTAAAAATAAATCTCAGGTAAAAATTAGTCCAACCTAGTTTGATTTGTAATTTCTTTTTGTCCTATTAGACAGTGATAATACCCTGTAAATACCAGATAAAGGAAATTTCAAATCAAACTATACTGCTGGTTAGAATTATTTCTACCCAATGCAATTTTCAACTGCAACATGTACAAACAATGTGGACAGACAGCATACACTCAGACTATTAATTTTT
>BLFK01000291.1:1591900-1611491 GCA_014634185.1 Astreopora myriophthalma
AAGTGCCAAATGTAGCTAGCATTTTCTGAGAGGGGATTACAAATGTCAGTTTCTGAAGAGGTGGTAAACTTAAAATTGATAAGAATCAGTGACAGAAGCGGCTCGGAGTGCTCTGTAACCTTCTGGTTCGATCTCATCCTTTAGAATTTTGAAAGAAAGAACTGATTGGCATATCCTCTTGAAATTAAAGCTAATGTCGTAGCCCAAAGGGGGGTTCTGGAAGCCCCGGAACCCTCCCCTGGCTACGTCCCTGTGCAAGTTACAAAACAAAGTAAAATGAAATTAGCATATACACACATGCATAAAAATAGAAAAAATATATATAATAATATCATACTGTAAACAATAGCCATGGGCAGTTAGCAATTGAAAGTACATGTAGCTGTGAGCTTTTGAGCTGGTCATATGCCTTGCTATTGTAATTAGTGACAGCAAACAGTCTCTGGGACTCTTATAGCATAAGAAGACAAACAGTGATAAAACATTATGTAGCTATTGTAAGTACTTGTCATCCTCAACTTGCACATGAAAAATTGATGTTTCTTATTTGTACATTTTAAGGATGGATCATATCTTGCTGAATTGCTGCTCTCCAAAGGTTATGAGGTATGTGAGCTTTCTGACAGTCAGATTGCAGAAGCATTGTACACAGGAAGAAATTTGTCTGGGGTGGTTAAACCTCAATTGCACATACAGAATTTTATTGCCCTCAGGTACAGAAATATTAGTTCATTGAAGAATTTTGGCAGTCAAAATTTAATTTAATTTAATTTAATTAATTTTGTTATTTTCCATTGTCTTCCATTGTCATTCATCACCAAAATCTGAAACGGTGGAACTTAAAAAGAAACTGGTTTGAAAACAACTCTTAAGGTCACTGTATACCTACAAGGGTGTCTTGCAACCAAGGGATGTAGCACGTCCAGTTTGAACTGTAGGTACCTAAACCCCCATATCAAATTAAAGCTTATAAAACTGGTTATCAAACTATAGCAAGAATTTTGAAGTAAATTGGATTGTCAAATTGTTGATGATCTCTAAATATGAGCTTCCTAATGGCCTTTTGAAAGCTACAAGTCAAAGAGAATTTTGTTTTTCACTAATTTCATTTGTTCCTCAGTTTCTGTACCCAAAGTGCTAAAAAAAGGAGTCTGCTTTTTGCCATATTCAATTGCAGTGAAAAGTTACAGAAAAGTTTCAATATAAGATTTAAAAAACTCACTAAAACAAAATCACAAAAATTGCTTTTGGAGAAAAAATATTTTGAAGTAAAAGAATTCGCAGACATGTTATCGTTGTTGAAATGTTTAACTAGCTACTGTCCAAATTTGAGGGCAAACCAACAAGTTCGCTTTGACTTGTAACCCTTAAAAGGTGGTTTGGATGCTCACTATTAGAGGGCATGAAAATTTGCCAATTCATTTTATTTCAAAATTCTTGGTATAGTTTGATAGCCAGCTTTATAAGCTTTAATTTGATATGAGGATATCTACAGTTTAAACCAGACATACATCACTTGGAAGAGAGACAACCCTGAAGGTATCCAATAACCTTAAACCAAGGATAAATTTACAGCTGTAACCCACAACTTACATGTATATACACTTGTAGAATAAGTAATGCTCTTTTTTAATAAAAATTTAATTACTCCTACAGGTCCATGGTATCATTAGAAGGTCCAGCTCCTTTAACACTGGCAGAATTTCTCATTTATATGCTGATGTCAAGACACACAAGATGGGAAGTTAGTTTGCTTTCTTCATTGGGTTACAAGTTCAGGCTTTAAGTGAAGGCAAAATACAAAGTAACTGCATGAACTTACAAATAGTATAGGACAAGCAATTTGGCAAGATCTAGGGGTTTAGATTTTACTTACATGGTATTTAAGAAAATACTGTAATAATTATAGTAAAATTTTGGAATAGATTGGTTGGGCGGTGCACAAGATGGTGTCTGCAATTCCATACAATACTTAAGCCATAGAGGACTTTTTCCGTGTTTACATAGCCTCATGTAAACACTCAAGGGGTTGGGAGAATTCTCGACAGTTATGCAAACCCTCAACTGCGTCTCGGGTTTGCATAACAGTCTCGAATTCTCCCAACCCCTCCTAGTGTTTACATGAGGCTATGTAAACACGGAAAAAGTCCTCTATGGCTTAAGTATTGTATGGAATTGCAGACACCATCTTGTGCACCGCCCAACCAATCTATTCCAAAATTTTACTATAATTATTACAGTATTTTTTTAAATACCATGTAAGTAAAATCTAAACCCCTAGATCTTGCCAAATTGCTTGTCCTATACTATTTGTAAGTTCATGCAGTTACTTTGTATTTTGCCTTCACTTAAAGCCTGAACTTGTAACCCAATGAAGAAAGCAAACTAACTTCCCATCTTGTGTGTCTTGACATCAGCATATAAATGAGAAATTCTGCCAGTGTTAAAGGAGCTGGACCTTCTAATGATACCATGGACCTGTAGGAGTAATTAAATTTTTATTAAAAAAGAGCATTACTTATTCTACAAGTGTATATACATGTAAGTTGTGGGTTACAGCTGTAAATTTATCCTTGGTTTAAGGTTATTGGATACCTTCAGGGTTGTCTCTCTTCCAAGTGATGTATGTCTGGTTTAAACTGTAGATATCCTCATATCAAATTAAAGCTTATAAAGCTGGCTATCAAACTATACCAAGAATTTTGAAATAAAATGAATTGGCAAATTTTCATGCTCTCTAATAGTGAGCATCCAAACCACCTTTTAAGGGTTACAAGTCAAAGCGAACTTGTTGGTTTGCCCTCAAATTTGGACAGTAGCTAGTTAAACATTTCAACAACGATAACATGTCTGCGAATTCTTTTACTTCAAAATATTTTTTCTCCAAAAGCAATTTTTGTGATTTTGTTTTAGTGAGTTTTTTTAATCTTATATTGAAACTTTTCTGTAACTTTTCACTGCAATTGAATATGGCAAAAAGCAGACTCCTTTTTTTAGCACTTTGGGTACAGAAACTGAGGAACAAATGAAATTAGTGAAAAACAAAATTCTCTTTGACTTGTAGCTTTCAAAAGGCCATTAGGAAGCTCATATTTAGAGATCATCAACAATTTGACAATCCAATTTACTTCAAAATTCTTGCTATAGTTTGATAACCAGTTTTATAAGCTTTAATTTGATATGGGGGTTTAGGTACCTACAGTTCAAACTGGACGTGCTACATCCCTTGGTTGCAAGACACCCTTGTAGGTATACAGTGACCTTAAGAGTTGTTTTCAAACCAGTTTCTTTTTAAGTTCCACCGTTTCAGATTTTGGTGATGAATGACAATGGAAGACAATGGAAAATAACAAAATTAATTAAATTAAATTAAATTAAATTTTGACTGCCAAAATTCTTCAATGAACTAATATTTCTGTACCTGAGGGCAATAAAATTCTGTATGTGCAATTGAGGTTTAACCACCCCAGACAAATTTCTTCCTGTGTACAATGCTTCTGCAATCTGACTGTCAGAAAGCTCACATACCTCATAACCTTTGGAGAGCAGCAATTCAGCAAGATATGATCCATCCTTAAAATGTACAAATAAGAAACATCAATTTTTCATGTGCAAGTTGAGGATGACAAGTACTTACAATAGCTACATAATGTTTTATCACTGTTTGTCTTCTTATGCTATAAGAGTCCCAGAGACTGTTTGCTGTCACTAATTACAATAGCAAGGCATATGACCAGCTCAAAAGCTCACAGCTACATGTACTTTCAATTGCTAACTGCCCATGGCTATTGTTTACAGTATGATATTATTATATATATTTTTTCTCTTTTTATGCATGTGTGTATATGCTAATTTCATTTTACTTTGTTTTGTAACTTGCACAGGGACGTAGCCAGGGGAGGGTTCCGGGGCTTCCAGAACTCCCCTTTGGGCTACGACATTAGCTTTAATTTCAAGAGGATATGCCAATCAGTTCTTTCTTTCAAAATTCTAAAGGATGAGATCGAACCAGAAGGTTACAGAGCACTCCGAGCCGCTTCTGTCACTGATTCTTATCAATTTTAAGTTTACCACCTCTTCAGAAACTGACATTTGTAATCCCCTCTCAGAAAATGCTAGCTACATTTGGCACTTAAATTATTGAAAATTTGCGCTCAGAATCACAGAAATGCCATTTCTGAGGACCTGAAATACAAAACTTTTCTGGAGGAGCATGCCCCCATATCCCCCTAAAGGGCACCTTTGGTGCTTGATTGTCAATCTCGACTACTGTCAATCCCTCTATGCAAAAATGAGAGCTACACCCCTGTTGCAGTAAGTGAGCATAAGTGAGTCTTGGAATAGGAGGCCTGGTGCCCCAGCATCATTGCTGTGGAGCCTGGAAACAAGACATGAACGATGAGGATTCTACCAGGTCATCGCAGCAGAGATTCCATGAGATAACGCATGCGTGTAGCCAGTCAATTTTGTGCTTGCGTCGCCATATTGGCCATGCTGGTCTTTTAGCACAGGACAATCTGGTGTTCAGCTCCTTCATCTTACCATCAGATACGTCCGTTTTCACCTCAAAACTGAGAGGAAAGGTAGTAAGTCTACCCAGGCAGTTTATTTTTGCGTAGCAAAGGTTTTCTCTGCCGAAATTTTTAATTTATCACAGTATGCCTACGTCGGGCTCCGGCGTTCTCGATGGCATACTCAGTGCGACCTCTGGGTCAAACACAACCAAGTCAAATTCGCAGAATTTGACGAAAGACTCATCCTCCTCTCCGAATGAGAGTTCTCGAGGAAGCAAAGACTCGGGGACAAGGAAACAGTCGGCTTCCAAGACCGCCGCTGATTGCGGCGCGAAATCGAGCTTGAAAGATGCTTCTACATGTCGGCCTTCGGATGAAGAAACCACGCTCCACAACAAGATTGACCTCTTGATGGGGCTCGTGCAAGACATGGCACCTGTGGTTAAAACATTACAAGAAGCTCACGAAGCTTCACTCTTGTACGACGAGGACGAGGATGTCCCGGTCGAAAGCGCCAGTGATAGTGGCGAACACGAGGTCGATGAACCTCCTAGTAAACGACCCAAATCTGACTTGGGTACACAGTCCAGTTCTCCTAAGACAGGGGAATCAACAACCGGCCCTAACAGTAAGGTGGATTCTCTTGTCACTGAAGTAACAGAGGACGAAGTGACGGGGCCGGCGATTTCTGAGAAAATCGCAAGCGTGCTCAACAACATACTCGCTAGTGGCCTAAATGAGCAAGCCACTAAGAGGCGGAAAGAGAACATTCATAGACCTTCAAACAGCAAATTGCTTACACAAACTCGTGTCAACCCAGAGATTTGGGACATTGCCAAGAAGCAGACACGTAGCATGGATTCCAGGCTACAAACCTTACAGGACACCCTGGTCAAGGGACTAATTCCACTGGCTGATTTGACAGGGAAAGTAGGCGAATCTTTGGATTCAGGTACTGCTATGCCTACCAAAGAAGCCTTATGGGAAGGATTATCAAATTCTCTCCTACTTGTGGCTGCAGCAAATCACAGCTTAAACATTTGTCGCCGTGATATGTTCAAAACAGATTTGGATGACAACTACAAGGCCTTGTGTAATAATAAACACCCTATTGGGAGTGAACTCTTCGGTGACGACTTCACAGAACGGCTCAAAACTGTCACAGAGAGTAACAAGGCAGCTAAACAACTCACAAGGTCCAATAAATCAGTTTCTCAGAAATATAAAGGTTCATCAAAACCTTTTTTAGCCCAAGGGGGGCGCAGTCAGCGCCCCTTCCATCAGTACAATTCCAATGCACGAGGCTACCAGAGAAACAGCCGTCACAGTTACAGGAAGGAATCTTCCAAAACAGAAGCCAAGACTCCCAAACAGACTGTGAAACAGTCGTAACCCAGCCTGAGGTAAGCTCGGGACCCATTACTATTACTGGGGGAAGAATTAAGAATTTTATTGCCACATGGCAGGAAATCACTTCGGACAAAACCATTCTGTCTGTTGTTCTGGGTTACAAACTGGAGTTTTATGGGCTACAACCTATTCAAATTGGGAAAATCAGACCTACTGTTTTGAATTCTGAGGCAGAGGCTGCCTTAGATGAACAGATCCAGAATTTTTTATCGCGGAACATACTTGTTGAGTCCCACCATGAATTCACAGAATTCATATCCCCAGTTTTCCTCAGAGAAAAGAAGAATGGGACTTTCAGAATGATTTTAAATCTGAAAGAGTTAAACCGTTTCATTGCTTACCACCATTTTAAGATGGACAATATCGAAAGTTGTATACACTTGATGAAACCCATGTGTTTTATGGCATCCATTGATCTTTCAGATGCCTATTTCTCAGTGCCAGTTGCCCCTTCACATCAAAAATATCTTAAATTTTTATGGAAAGGGAAACTTTATCAGTTCACTTGCCTTGCTCAAGGGCTCTCATGTGCCCCCAGGGTATTTACCAAGCTTCTTAAACCTGTGTACTCACATTTACGACTCAAGGGACATGTTTCTAGTGGTTACTTAGATGACTCTTTCTTAGAAGGAGATTCACATGAGGCATGTCTATCTAATGTACAGGACACTCTCACCCTTCTAGGAGATTTGGGTTTCTGCCCCAACTTGGATAAATCAGTTGTCCAACCCACCCATGTTCTAGATCATTTGGGATTTATCTTAAATTCCTTGGACATGTCTGTTAGTATCACTGATTTTAACTTCAGAAAGTTCCTGGATACAGCTCACAAGATTTTACAATGTACCATAATTCCTATCAGACTCGTAGCCCGATTAGTAGGAATAATGGTATCCTTCTTCCCTGGGGTCGAGTATGCCAGACTTTTTTACAGACAACTTGAGATTGAAAAAGCCCTAATTGCTCTGCAAACATCTGGCTGGAATTTTGAACGTGATATGACATTATCCGAGACAGCAAAGAAGGACATTGTCTGGTGGATTCACCATGCCCAAACATCTAAACGGAAGATTAGTCATGGGAAAATTACACGGGAACTTAGAACCGATGCCTCTACCCATGGGTGGGGTGCTTTTTCAGAGGGTGTCTCTACTGGTGGCAGATGGTCACCTCAAGAAGCTCAGCGGCACATTAATGCCCTGGAACTTCTAGCTGTTTTTCTGGGTCTCAAGGCTTTATGTTCTTCAGAACATCACTGCCATATTAAAGTGTTATCTGATAATACTACAGCAGTAGCATATCTGAGGAATATGGGGGGATCTCACTCCATCCCTTGTAACAATATTACCAGAGATATCTGGCTGTGGTGTAAAGACAGAGAGATCTGGATTACACCAGCGCACATCCCTGGTGCTGAGAATACTGAAGCTGATCTTGCTTCTCGAGTGTTTAATGACCAGACAGAGTGGAAACTTGATCCTCAAGTATTGACAGATATTTTTACCCTGTTTGGCAGGCCTGTCCTTGATCTATTTGCATCTCGACTTAATTACCAGTTACCTCATTATGTATCTTGGATCCCTGACCCTGATGCTGTTGGGGTGGATGCCTTCACATTAGACTGGGGTACACAATATAACTATGTTTTTCCACCTTTCAGCCTCATCCCACAAGTTCTGCAAAAGTTGGAGGAGGACCAAGCAGAGCTAGTCATGGTGGCCCCTCATTGGCCAACTCAATCCTGGTTCCCCAAACTAACAAGGCTCCTCATACAGAACCCAGTGCTACTTCCCAGTCAGCCCAACATCGTGCACCTGCCTTTCAACCCAGGAAAGGCACATCCATTGAGGGAACGACTACAGTTAATGGCATGTCACTTATCAGGGAAAGCTTCCGAGACAAAGGCATATCGGAGAGAGCTCAAGAAATTATCCTTCAGTCCTGGAGAGAAGGAACCCAGAAGCAGTACCGAACTTACTTACAGAAGTGGACTACATTCTGCAGTAGACGGGGTGTTAATACCATTCAACCATCTATATCAGAGGTCTTAGATTTTCTAACAGAACTGTTTGATGGGGGCCTGGGTTACAGTGGACTGAATACAGCTCGTTGTGCTTTGTCATCAGTCATTCACTTAGATGGAAACAAGACTGTGGGTTCTCACCCATTAGTTAATCGCTTTCTTAAAGCAGTGTTTAATGCCAGGCCATGTGTACCTAGATATCAGTCTATATGGGATACATCACTTGTTTTATCATATCTCAAAACCTTTGCACCACTTGAATCTTTAAATCTTAAAGATCTCACTCTGAAGCTGGTTATGTTAATTGCATTAGTCACAGGCCAGAGATGCCAATCCATTTATCTTATGGATTTAGATAGCATGCAAAAGAATGCAGATCACTATAAATTTGTTATTGCGGATCTTGTTAAGCAATCTGCACCAGGCAGAAAACAGCCTGAGCTCATTCTCCCGGCTTTTAAGGAAGACAACAGAGTTTGTGTTTACTCCGTTCTTACCGAGTATATTAAACGCACCCTACCTCATAGGGGTGGAGTAACTAGGTTGTTTCTTAGTTTTGTTAAACCTTTTCAAGCGGTGTCAAGGGACACCATTTCACGTTGGCTTAAGACTGTCATGATTCAGTCTGGAATTGATGTTAAAGTTTTCAAGCCCCACAGCACTAGAGCTGCCTCTACTAGCAAAGCAAATTCCTGTCAGGTACCTTTGGATATTATTCTCCAAGCAGCTTCCTGGAAAGGGGATTGTACTTTCCGCAAGTTTTACAACAAACCCATTGAAGATAATGCGTCTAAGTTTGGCCAGGCTATTCTTGGCTTTAGTTCAGGAGAGTAGACCCTTCTACATTTATGTTATGTTATCAGTTCTCACTGTAATAAACTGTGACACCTTCTGGTGGTTATGGGTGTTATCTCTTCGTGCCCATATTGCTTTAAAATCTCATGGAATCTCTGCTGCGATGACCTGGTAGAATTGTAAATTAAACGAGGCTTACCTGTAAGGTGAAGTTTGATTGAGGTTCTACCAGGTCATCACAGCAGCAGAGATTACATGCCCACCCGGTTGTTACCCTCCCTGGCTAGTCCAGTTTCCTTGTGGACCTACTGAGACCACGTTTATTTCTTTGATATGGACACTCAGTAGTTAAATATTGACTGGCTACACGCATGCGCTATTTCATGTAATCTCTGCTGCTGTGATGACCTGGTAGAACCTCAATCAAACTTCACCTTACAGGTAAGCCTCGTTTAATTTACAATTAAGTTAAAAGTTAATATTTACATATTTGGATTAACAAAATGCACAACATACTGTACAAAATGTTCCTGTTTTTTCTCTATACTGTTACTATGCTCATTTTTCAGATTAAAAGAATTCGGAGAACGCTAACGGGAGAAAAAAAGAGGATCGCCTTACCATGAGTAAGTGGAATGCTGCCGAGATTAGTTGTATGTGGTTAAAAAAATTGTTAGTTGCTATGGAATCGTGTGTACGCTGTAGCTTGTGAACTTCCCCTAGGGTCGTTCATATTCATAGAAACGCGCTGTCCATTGCTTGATCTTGATCATATAATAAGAAAATCAACGCGCACGCTCTGGTTGCTCAACTTTCATTTACTGTGCGAGTAAACTCTTAGCTTTTATTATACAAAAGCAACTGATTAAGACCACACATTTCACACTTCTTAACAAGCTAGATTCTAGAATACCCCTTCCATTACTAGGATTTTAATAGGGTGTGTTATTATCTATGTCTCGTTACTAAAGAGAAGAAGGCAATATGCAAATAAGTGAACGTGTATTCTGTAATCGCTCCGACAGCTATTCTACTGGAAACAACGGCAATCACAATATATAATTTTATTGGTTTGATTGCGATGCTACGACATTTGCTTGAATTACTTCGGGATTGGCTCGGGTAATATCATTACACTTCCTGTTTGCAAATCGCACGGCAATTTAATTCATTATTCAGACTTAAAGGTCTCCGTTTAAACAAAGTAATCAAGAAACTCGGAAACAATTAAATACGAAGATCACGATCTTCAAAGGATGGACGACAGCCACTGGGGCAGTCACCAAAACTTTTCGGGGGCGAAAAGCAATTTGTAAGACTGGGATCCTCTTATTTTGAAAAACTGGTCTTCTGATATGTTTCTAAGACAAGAAAAAGTAAGACAATTGCAAGATTTCATGTCTTTCGAAGATACTGAGGCAATTGTAGCCATGCAAAAGAAACACCGTAAAGAAACACGACTACGTATTTGAATAAGTGTCTTACCTGACCAGTTATCCCCGTTAGTAAGGCTTTCTTCCCTTCAACTCTCTTTTCATTCTCCATGTTCAGTCAAAACAAGGGAAACTCCAGCATGAAGTGTGATACTTTGCTGAGATATTTGGTGGACAATGGAGGACGCTGACCACAACTTTTCGTCACGACGAGATGGCGTGACGCCACGTGTCCACCTTCTCCCAAATACAGTTGAACCTCTCTAATGCGAACACCAAAGGGACCGACCAAAGTGTCCGCATTAATTAGAGAGGTGTCCGTATTATAAAAGTCACCAAGATTGCATCATTTTTAAGACTCCACTGACAGTTTTAAATGTTCAGTAACGAAAAATAGGCCCAGTGTATCTACACTGACTAATATACGGTATTCAGACACAACAATTTGTACATCTCAGTTACAGTACATACTTTTTACGAATCGGTTGTTTGAAACTAAAGGAACTACGTATAACGCAATGCTTCACCTTAAAAGGTAATAATAAAAGTACAGTTCTGAAAAACGTCTTTCCGTAGTTAACAAGTGCAGCGAACAGTAACTGGAGTAATTTTTTTAATCTTTATGTCCTGTAATCATTCTAATCATTCAAGCTTTAAAATAGTCTGTAATGTTCTTCTAGACGGCTTTCGCGAGTCGTTGTTTAATATACAGCTACTGGGCTTTTGAAATCACCTTTCATAGCTCGTCAGATAAATGGGATTAACCTTGTGCAGTAAAAAAAGTTCCATGCCAATACACTTTCACTGGACCCGACAAACTACTTGAACGTCTGGAAGAATGGTTAGACCTAAGAGAGAATCCAGCTGTCCGTACGGTACATACTTTATACGAATCAGTTATTTAAAACCAAAGGAACTTCGTATAACGCAATGCTTCACCCAAAAAGGTACTAATAAAAGTACAATTTTCAAAACTCCAGAATCAACGCTTTATTCACTGAATTAATTGAAATCCAATTCACCAAACTGGATTAATCACGAAAATATTTGGAAACCGTAAACTAGCAGTTTTAACGGACGTTTCCGAGGACGTCGCCGTAGTAGATGCTAAGGTCCCTAAAGTCCCTAACATTGCAGCTCAAACAACAATAATTATAACATAGCAAGTAAATTACCAATAATGCACGCTGATGACGTCAGCAAACAAATGCCTCGAGGAAAAAAAAAATCCCGGGAGTGACTTCAGCAGTTTGTATCTATATAAAACTGGGGAGAACTTCCGCAAAAAGTTAAACTAAACATGGCAACAAACGAACCAGCTGACGAGGGAGATCTGCGCACTTTTTCTTTGGGATTGGAGTTTTTAACTCCGCGACTAGATTTCAGCTCTTGTCGAAAGCGTTCGACGCCGTACATCACAATCTTTTATTGTCTAAACTTGCAGCGGTCATGGCTGTGAATTTGTCCAAATCGTACCAGCAGGAAACAAAGAACTGCGATAGCCAATTCTTGGTCATCAACCAACTAACGGGGTTACACAATGATACGACGAACGAACGAACAGAAACAAAATGCGAACTTGTTATGTTGTCAAAAACTATCACTGCTAACTGGAATATTAACTACTTGTGGTCCTCCCAAAGGAGAGACCCTAATTACGACTTATTCTTCTGCTCTTTCTTCTTTTCAACAATAGATCTATCACGGACTGCAAGTAATCTTGATTTGAAGGCACATAGCAATTTACTCCCACGTGGCATATTGGTACACAAGGGCAGTTGCGCATGCGCATACTAAATACCTAAAGAAAAACATGCAGAAGCGGTAGCGGTACCTCTGGACATTTAAGCCTGAGCGGTGTACCATGACGAGTCTCCCCGAGATTTCGGCCCGCGGATCGCTTATACTTGCCACTTTCGGATACCTATCCCCGATAGGCAGTGAGGGAGAGAAATGTCGGCCCCTAGACCATACGTGACAGATCCCTTACGTACTCGCAGCTCAGCTCCTTCTGCTTTATACTATGATTTGGAGCGATATATATTTGCGACTATAGTTGTCATGTCTTCCATATGGTAAGGATATTTTTTGGTACTAATTTGTAATACACGGAGTTGGCGCATGCGCATTTGCTAAGCATGACAAAACAGCAAAAGGAACCACGCATTTTCCGGTAAAACTTTAAAACGCTGTCGCTTTTTCAGACATATTTTGTTTTGTTTTATTGTTTGAATTCCGCGCGAACAAACGAGGACAATAATTTAGCGTATACAATGACATTAACGTGTCTGGTTGGACAGGGGATGGACAAAAGAACTAACAAGTTATTCAAAAAGAGCAATAGCTCCTAATGAACTAGTGTTAAAAGTTAGAAAATGTTTGGTGCCTTCAGGGACTCTCCCGGACATTGATTGGTTAAAACTGTTTCTTTTTTAGCTGTTATATTCCCATAAGCATCTGTTCAAAAAGGTTGTTGTGAAAGAACAGCAACATGTAAAATCGCTATGGAGATGTAGAACGTCCACATTTCGTTTCGTTTTGTTTTCCTTTAGTTGAGTTTATTCCGGTGTTAAAAATGCAGTTTAGTCGATTGAGAATGAAGAATGTTTAGACCTAACAGAGAATCCAGCTGTCCGTAAAGTACATACTTTATACGAATCAGTTATTTGAAACCAAAGGAACTACGTACAACGCAATGCTTCACCTAAAAAGGTACTAATAAAAGTACAATTTTCAAAACTCCAGTTGAAGATCAGTGAATAAAACGTTCATGCTTGCGTAATCACAAACTCGTGCACACTATATGTCAACTATATGTCAACACCGGATCACCAGAGTGTCCGTAATAAAGGGGTTTTAAAAGTTTATATGACTTCGCTCTCTGGGGCCGAGATTTAGTGTCCGTTGTCCTTATTAGAGAGGGTCCGTATTATAGAGGTTTTTTTTTTAGAAAACGGGTGAGAATTTTTTCGGGACAAAGGGGAATGTCCGTTATAGAGAGGTGTCCGTATTAGAGAGGTCAAGATTTTGGCCTTTTCGTAACAAAATTATCCCTCTACTAGGGTGATACGGAAATGTTTATTAAGCCGACCTTGATAACATAGTCTTAAAACCATGACGAATTTGATGTTTTTCGTATTGAGGATCAGTCACCTAGAGACCCAAGGTGGTTGGAGTGAATGCAAAATGCATGTGCTTAAATATTGTTGTTTGGAAGAAAGTTCTTGTAACGACACAATTACTAGAAGACGGCGTGACACCAAAAAGAACGTTCTGGATTTGCGATATTTAAAGTTAACAAATTGACGTCAGTTTTTTATGCGTCTGTCCTGTTATTGATCATAAATTTCGTCATCACATTGTCAAAGTAGCTGTGGATCCACGAGGCGATAGCCGAGTGGATCCGCAAACTACTTTGACAATGTGATGACGAAATTCATTGTCAATAACAGGACAGGCGCTTTAAAAATTGACGTCAATTTGTTTTTTACGATAACAAAAAGGTAGGAGAGACGAAATTAAGACGAAACGCGAGACCATTCATTATAAATTCATGTGTCTCTCCGCATATTGACCATAAAAATTAGCCAATGAGCGCGCGTGAATTTCTGCAGTTATCGTAAAAAACATGATTGACTTGAAATGTTCGGGGGAATGACAAAAACGCAGAAAGTCCTGGGAAAAAAGGGCACTTGCTGATCAATAGTTTTCAAGGTTAAAGCAGTATTTTTTCTTCGGTCGCGCTTTCCTTAGTTCCTTCGCAAGTTGCTAGGTGATCTGTTGTATGTTCGGTTCGAAGTTCAAGTTCGGTTTCATTTCTCAGTGATTTAGTGGAAAACGCCACAAAAACAATTGTTGACCAAAGAAAATACAGAAAAGGGCAAAAAAATAATAACAATCATAAATAAATAAATAACCGTAGATATGAAGTAGTAACCTTCTTCGACTGCTTGAAATATTTATTAAACACTTCGAAACTACAGGAGTATTACGTACGTTAAGTACCAAGATCACGGATGGTCGTGTCAAATCTCATCCGTGTAACTTAGATCTTTTCTAAGTTTCCATTGAATTCCCTAATATCATGTTGTATTTCCTAAATTTATCGAGTTCTTGTTTCAGTTTAAAATAGGGACCTTGGGTTTTCATGTCCGCACCCACCTTCTTCTGTTACGCAACTAACTGGTTTTAATAATTCTTCTTTACAAATAACCCTATATACGTAAGAAATCATTTGAGTGTTTTTCATTGAACTGGGAAGTACTAACAGCGTACACGTAGCTAATCAGTTAAACTTCGACTTTTTGTTCATTTTGCCTCACTGCACCACGATGCACTAGACGCATTTCTATTCTGCATTTCTCACTTCTGTATGTCAGGTAAAGCCCGCCGCACACTTGAGGAAAGAGCTGAGCAAAAACCCTCGCGAGGCGGTTAGCTCAGCCGTTTCCTCATGTGTGCGGTGAGGTTTTGGTGAGATTTCCGCCTGGCGAGGCCGTGAAACCAATATCAAACATGTTTGATATTGGCCTCACGGCCTCGCGAGGCGAAAATTTCACCATAAGTTAACCGCACACTTGAGGAAACGGCTGAGCCAGCTGCCGTGCGAGGATTTTTGCTCAGCTCTTTCCTCAAGTGTGCGGCGGGCTTAAGACATGTGAGCGACACTATGGGGCAGGGCACATCAGTTTACGTTTACGCCGGTGGATCTATGAATTAAGTGAGCTAAAGCAGCGACTACGTCGCGCGTCGGTGAGAGCGAAAACGATATAAAACGACAGGCCTAATAATAATAAAACAACACCTCTGCACGCGTGTAAAACATGTCAGCGACATTATTGACACATCAGTTTACGCTTGATCGTGGACAATGTATTCTCGATTCTCTCTCTAAACTTCTTCGTTGTTCGTACCAGTGTAAATCAGTACACGTGCTGGAGGAGTTGTAATCGATAATATCGAGCTAACCACAATAAACGCTGATCTATATTTTCAAATGATGTTTTCATAACAGTTGTTTGGCGTCGTAGTGGTCCCGGAGCTCCTGAATATTTTTTTCTCACATCACCGCAAGGGAAAAAAAATCTAGTAGCCAACCTACCTGACCGGTTATGCCGGTGACCACGGCCACCTGTTGGTTTTTTCGTTCACCGTTAGAGAGTGCATTCGACTCTAAACAGTTTTCAACTTTAAGGAGAGACATAACTTCCCTGGTAAGCTCAGCTCAATGCATCAATTACTGAACTGCTCGACAACAGGAAACAGCATATGAATACGTGTCATTCAGAATCGTTAATGACAAGGTGGTTTTTTTTGCATGTCTGAGTGGAAACCCTTTGGTTTCGCAAAAGAAAGCCAAATATAAAAGTGCTGCCAAGTTGGCTTTTAGCCCGTGTTGGACGCACCGATATATTTCTCAGTCTTTCTTTTGAAGCGTGAAGTTAGACACACTTAATATGATTTCAAGTGAAACGAAAAACCGGGGGCGCTTGCCATTTACACGAACCATCCGCGGGTGGTTTTAGCTTTAAATATGAAATGATGTAGCTTGTCCTAATAAAGGCTGAAGAAAATACATAATTTATAATTATCAACAGGATTATGCCGATGTATCGTAGTTTCTGAAAAGTTCCAAATGGAATGTCGCGTACCATTTGACGTTCCAACCAGAGTTTCCAGATTTTCGGTGTAAATGGTAAGTACCCCTGATCTTGGAGTCATCGTTCTATTTAATGTATTCGTCATAAAGTGTCCAAACTGATTTTAGCACGACGGCAGACCGCGCATCTTAATTCTTGCATTCGCGCATGACCACAATCCCTCGTGATTAAAAAAACATGTCCTCCCGATTAGAGAGCTGCCTGGTTCGTTCGCTTCAGGCTCACTGCGGCAACAATTATTTTATTTGTCAGTTGGCTCAGTTTTCTTCGTTCTTTTCCGGGGAATATGTATGGGTAATCAAATGGTGACGAGTGAAATTAGGGAATAATTTCACCCGCGTTTTGTCCAAAATCAAACAATTTCCCGCGACTTTAGGCGAGGGATAGTATTTGATTTTGGACAAAACGCGGCTGAAATTATTCCCTAATTTCACGCGTACACCATTTGATAACTGATTAATATTATGGGTGTCACAAGACACCATTTTGGCACCGTAGGAAAAGTTGCCATGGCGACATTGTAATTTCACATGTCAAATTATAAATCAACGCTGAAATTTTGCGCCAAAATTAAGGAGTCATTTGTCACCCATGATATTAAATACATAACCTACCCTTTTGTCAACTGTCTAAAGAGCTGGTGGCGGCCTTGATTGTAACAGGGGAGTGCGGGGCTGAGACAATAGCTGATAACAACGGCAAAACAATAGAATATATTCCCCTCGATACATTCCCCTGAATATTTCCCCCTTGACATATTGCCCTGAACATATTTCCCTCGACTTAGCTTCCTGTTATGCAGGTAAACTCTGAAGAAACACACACACACACACACACACACACACACACACACACACACACACACACGAAAATGTCAAATTAAACTGTTGATATTAAATGGTTATTACCGCTAGGCTCGGACCTTACATACAATTCTAGCACTTTGGCCCCAAAAGAAGCAACATTGCAATATTAAACTCAATACAATATGTACTCCTATGGCTTACCGACCACGCGGTGGTCTTTCATATGTTAACTGGGATCCGCTCACCGTTTCGTTCACTAACTCCTTCGTCGGTAACGACCTTTATGGCGCATTTGTCCCTTTCTCTCGTCCGCAACTTCTTGGGGCACACTAGCTGTGCAATGATATCGGTTGCGGGAGAACTTTTCACGCAACAAATCATTTTCTTCATTTATGTTGGACTCAAATCTGAGGCGGCACTTTCAGAGGTTATACATGAACATCCAGGCTGTGGGTCGTACATGTCCCACTCACAAAGAAAATCGAGCCGCCGAGAAGGGGCTCGAGTAACATGGAAAAACCGCCCTTTCGTTTTCGAAAAACTAAATAAAGATTTTGGGTGAAAAAATAAAGGTGAGCTAGCATTTTCAGAGGGGCAGAATCAGCTCGTGTCTTTTGGCGTAGAAGCAGTCCCATCCCTAATTTTTTTTTCTCACCTATTAAACAATTAGATTATGAGCTCGAGATTTCTATCGCGTGACAGTTGAAAAGGGCGCAGCCCGAGTCAACTATCACGCATAGAAATCGAGAGCGAATAATCTAATTGTTTTAGTATAAATCTACTAGTCGTTCAAAACTAAACAAGTAAATTATCTATACCCTCATCGCAGACACTTCGAAACACTTCGAAAACGCGACGAAGTGGCCGCCATTTTGTTGAAAACCGCTACTCGCTATCTATCACAGAATAGATAGCGAGTAGCGTAGCCAATCAGAGAACGGCATTCGTGATAGAACGCAGTAGATTTATACTAATATCTATTAGTTTAATTTTAGCGGTGAATGTAAGAATTCGGTGTTATATTCACTTCGCTGCCTGGTTAACGAGGGCGTACACCCGAATTTGAATGAAATTTTTAAGAGGTTTAAGAAGGGATAAAAGGAAGAAAATTAGTTTTGAAACACCAACAGACAGTTGACCCCCACCAAAGAGCACCGCAGGTTAATGGGGGTTTGGTTGCCGTGGGTGTGCACATACTAATTTTTAACTTCAAATTCTAACTTTTAAACTACATTAAGTCTTCCCTACTTCTTATTTTTGAAAAATTTCCTCCTTAAGAAAAACTCCCTCTTACCAAATATACCCAAATATCATCCAAAAATTTCCAAAATACCGGAAAACATCGACTAGTCAAACGAGCAGAGAGTTTTGGCATTGTTTCAGTGAAACGCGGACCGAGATATTTGCATTAAACCCATTTTAAGCGGCTTTCATGTTTAGCCCCATTCCAGAGTTTTACGTAATATTTCAAAAACGAGTGCGAGTGTTTCATCGGGGTTTCCAAACACGGGAAAACTGATGAAAGCACGAGGCCGTAGGCCGAGTGCTTATATTGTTTTCGAGTGTTTGGAAACCCCGATGAAACACGAGCCACGAGTTTTTGAAATAGCTTCTCAAACATGCATCATGAACCAAGACATTCTCGTTCCCAGAGCCGCGATCCTTTTGGCCAGCGCCACGAATCGAGACCTCTGGCTGGTTCCAATTCGTTCTCGTAACTGATTGGTCAGATGCGAACACAATAAAAATGCTAAACCGGAAGAGAAAATTAATTGAACATGGCCGAAAGGACAAAGCGATTTTCTGCGGGAAGATCTGTTTGCCGTACTTGCAACGGAAATATTACTAGTAAAAACCACCCTTTGGATATATTTGGTGAAAAGGCAATAAAGGAAGGAATCGCACGGGATTTAGAAAAGTTTTCTGGCTTAAACTTTTTTTTTCCGGCGATGGCTTACCATCGCGAATATGGAGACCTTGTTATGTTAATAAGGTCACGAAATTTCAGGAGTTCGTAAAGGTGGTTATGCATTCTAAAGCTCAGCAGGAGTCGGTTATCCGATTTAAAAGAGGGAAGTCTGTACAACAGAGCCCGTCCTCCACCACTTCACCAGGGGACGCAAGAAAAAAAGGAGCAAGGTCAGCTGGTCGTACGTTACGCATATTACAATCTACTTGTTTATGTGTTAATGTGCCGGAATAAGGCACATTTACCCCGGGAATAGACTTATTACACCTTTCAGGAACTGGGGCAATAGCTAACTGGCGGTTATCGCATATTTTTTTGTTGCATTATCTTATGGTAAAAAAATTGTAAATATAGTGCTATATCGCACTGAAGTTGGAAGTTGATTTAATAATAATAATAATAATAATAATAATAATAATAATAATAATAACAATAATAATAATAAGATCAAAAGAAAACAGAGAAATATATGGACTTAAGATCCAGTTTCAAAAGAATGAACCCTGGCCATAAGATTATGCAAGTAAATGTATTCGATTCTCTATCTGGATATCACACGAACTTGATTAGAAAACTAACAGATGTAGGACTTACAGATGGACTAAATATTTTAAGAAAGTGTCAGAAATGGGTCATTTCACAAAACTGTGAGATTGTAAAGAGATTGTACTATTGTTAGACCAAGTGCATTTTTAAGTTACATAGATAAGTTACGTAAATAAACATAATGACAGGAGTTTATTTTCACACAATAATGTTTAAAGCTGAATAGCTTGTTTGTTGGGTCATGTACAAATGAAATCAAATCAAATTAATTCAAATCAAATCATACTGGTTTTTGAGGAGTGGGGAAAACCGGAGTACCTGGAGAAAAACCTCTCAGAGCAGAGTGGAGAACCAACAAACTCAACCCACATATGGCACCAGATCTGGGAATCAATCCCGGGCCACATTGGTGGAAGGCTAGTGCCCTCACCACTG